>CM043023.1:50526430-50609078 GCA_023690525.1 Holotrichia oblita | reverse complement strand
AGCACCAGAAAGACAAGTTCAGCGGTACGAAACCTTAACCGTGAATCAGTTAGACAAATTTTCAAAGAACAACTTCTTCGCCCATATCATTTCCAAAAAATTCATTCACTATTGGAACATGACTTTGTTCCTCGTGTACAATTTTGCCAATGGTTGCAAAACCAAAGACAAAACATTATTTCATCAATTTTGTTTACTGACGAAACTGGTTTTAATCGTGATGGTATACTGAACCTACATAACATGCACCATTGGAGTGATGAAAATCCTCATCAAACTGTAATTCGAAGTCACCAATATGGGTTTTCAATTAATGTGTGGGCAGGTATAATTGACAATTATTTAATTGGCCCATTTCGATTGACAGGTGCACTGTATCGAAATTTCTTGGAGAATGATTTAAACACATTATTAGAGGATGTCCTATTGGCCATTACTGGAAGAATGTATTACGTGCATGATGGGGCGCCAGCTCACTTTTCTCGAGTGGCAAGGTAATATTTGGACAGGAGATTTGGAAATATGTGGATTGGTCGAGGGGGGCCAGCTCGTAGACCCGATACCTTAATCCCCTCGATTTTTCATTTTGGGGATTTATGAAAAATGAAGTTTATGCTGTAGAAATACATAATGAAGAACAATTGTGGATAAGAATTATGGAATCGGCAGATAGATTTCGTAATAACCCAGGAATATTTCAAAGATGCCGTCAATCATTAAGAAGAAGAATGGAAAAATGTATTCAAGTACAAGGGCAACAATTTGAACATCTTCTAAAAACTTAATTTTTTGTTTTAATTAATCATTGTTTTTGCAAATAAATTTTAAAAAATTCAACACCCCGTATCTTTTAACCGAAGGTCTTGCGGACCCATGTTCATAGAAACTTTTTTTCTTATTTTAGTGTCCTCTATTGTGTTACTTTTTTCTATGTCACCCTGTAGAGTATTTACTATAATTATAGACATATTTTAATAAATAATTCATATTTTTTAAACCTTATTCGAACAAATTGGGAATTATCACACAAGATTAATCAATGAAACAATTGCATAATAAACTGATACAATTATAGTTCTTTTCGGCGTAAAATTTCTTTAGCAAAATGTTTCATAAACAATCCTTTATTTAGGAACAAAAGAACATTTCCAAACAATAGGTTATTTAATAGTCTCATAATAATCCTGATTTCAGCGTGAAAAACTAAAACAAGCACATTCATCCTTCAAAATTGAAACGAAAACATCTTCTTTCATTCCTAGTGTAAAATATACCCAACATCAGCAACTTTGAGGTTTTGTAGTTCTCTTTTTGTTTGGTTTATTAGGTCTTTGTTTAAAATCTGCATAAATTTTTTGCGGGGCTAGTTGACAGGTTTAAACCTTCATCTTGTAAATCTGTACCTCATATATTCATACGCGTATAGTTGCAATACCTTCAGCGGAAGATGTATGAGAAAAATAAGCATAGAATAATATATATGAAGACAATGCACGCGAATATCAAGCACTGATTTATTCGAACAAAGCAAAAGTTGTAAATAAAATTAGAAGGGGATATGCAAAACGTGTCACGGCTTTTGTTTATTCCTTTCATAAACTGGTTATTATAAATTTTATAAAATAAGCTTCTCCTGCATATACTCTCTTCAGCCACCGCATTTCATGGCGTCATTTTCGAAGTTCGCACATGTTAAACCGAAACAAAACAATAAACGGTTAACCGTGGAAGGTAGTGTACTCTACTATAAACTTGTGTTTACGACTACGACTGGCCAGTGAACCTACTATTTTGAAACGGATCTGTAAAAGCGATAATGACCGAATATTCCCATACAACAACAATCCAACGTTGCAGATTTAGATTTCAATTAAGTTCCATTCGAGACTTTACAGTTTTTGATTTTGATAATTGTTTGAATGTCAAACGATACTTATACGCCCTTATATTGTGTGTGCGTCTGTGTACTCGTATGCCACCCATTGAAATGAACAAGATCCATACCTTCTTGGAAGGATGTGTTAAGTTTCAAAATTAAATTTTAATTTATGACAGAATTAAAAGATCTGTAGCTAAATATAAGTGAAAACTGATCACATATCAGATATTAATTTTCAAATTAATATCCTGTTGAAAACAGTAGCTGCATCATCACCACGCAACTAGATGATGTCCGACCCGATAGAACCGCTCATCTTTTGAGACCAAGGACGTATCGATCCAATTTTTGATACCTTCAACTGAAGTGGAGCTAATTCCGGACAAACCATTCTGCATTGATCGAAACAAATAGTACGAGTAGAGACGAGCATTGACATGATACAAAATGATTGACAATGCTCAATGGTTTCACACAATTTTAGCAGCTCATAATACACCACACCCTTTGATCCTACCAAATACACAGCATCACCTTCGAGTCACCAACATTCGGTTTTGGAATTGATGTTCTGGGTTGGCCGGTTGCCTGCCTTTAAGGTCGTCATAATAGATCCAGTTTTCGTTTGCAGTAACGATACGATGCAGAAACGACTTTCCTTTCTACCGTTGAAGCAGCATCTCAACATGCAAAATTGCTTTTCGATGTCTCTTGGTTTCAGTTCATATGGAACCCAATTTTCCTTTCCTGGATCATAAGGCAGACCGGGGATACTTTAGACAATTTTTAGTTTTTATCTTATATAATTTTTACTTATCGTTTTGGCCATCTCATATTTTAGCTATGGTTGTGGTAATTCTTTATAGAC
Source organism: Holotrichia oblita (assembly GCA_023690525.1). NCBI lineage: Eukaryota > Metazoa > Arthropoda > Insecta > Coleoptera > Scarabaeidae > Holotrichia > Holotrichia oblita. Next base: position 50,606,331 of record CM043023.1, on the reverse strand, counting down.
GACATTTCGTTACCGAACACTTATTCAGAATAATAGCTTTCTTTGGAGAGAAGAAAAAATGACATAGCTCATGTTGTCCACACTATCCCCAGGCATGGGGTAAGAATGGACAGCATCACGTGGTACTTTGGACATCTCGCAGTATCAGTGTTTAATAAACTTAATTTACTTAATTAAAAATACGTCACACACTACAAGTTCATATTAAAATAAACGTGGACGCATGTCTTTAATTGCCTTTGGTAAAATTAAAATAACCTGGTCTAAGATAATGAAAGAAGACTCCTCTCCTGTCTCCTGGAAACAGTTTGACGTTGCACGCTTACGTTGCACAGAGGCCACGTAGTTTCTTCCTGACTGCGGTGTTTTACCAGGAACTTTCACAATTACGAAGTCCCCCTTTGCAACATCATGTACACTGGTAAAGTATTCTTCTTCCTCCTCCACCTTTTCTCCTTCCGAAGAATCCTGGGTGATCTTGTCTTCATCCTCGTCTGTAGAATCGTGTATCACAATTTTTTTCTTGGCAGCCTGGAGTTTCTCTGACTCCTTCAGTTTCTGTCTTTCTTCAAGCGTTTCCTTTTCCGGAGTATCCGTGGCAATCATACATTTTCCACGCTTCCTTCCTCTCACGGCTGTCTTCCTAAGCCCAGCTTTCGGGTAAGGATTTATTTCTTCAGGAGAAATTAATCCTGCAATCTTTGGCATAACAGAGGTCGTAGCAGTATTGATTGTTAAATCAGTAGTCGATGAAGTTCCCATGGCACTGGGAGAAGTAATGCATTCTACTGACGTAGAGACATCAGGGAATGTTTCGGACTCCGGAGATGGACGGTCCGAGACAGCAGAGCAGAGAAATTCATGATCTTGGAAAATGTTCCCGTCAAAGGGAAAGATTCCACATTTACAAAAGCCCGATTTTACATTTCCAGGAACTATTGCCCGATCCCATGCACGGGAACACAACTCAGGGTGTGAGTAAATCGTTAACGTTTCGTTTGGATGTGCTAAAATCCATGAGTTCACTTCCTCGTTATGATATTTTTTGAAAGGTCCGAAAACGCAGCGATCGAGAGGTTGTAACTTATTAGACGTGTAGGGGGGAGGTGGAGAGGGGGAAGGGGGGTTCTACACTAAAATGACGAGAAATAAACCTCCTAATTTCGTTTTCTTGAAGCGATGGATGAAATAATATACCTTGAAGTACCTCGTAGGATAAAATATAACAGCACAAGTGAAAAATATGGAGATACGTGGACGTGATTGGCATGTTATTGGGTTTACAAGGTAAAGAAATTTTTAGAAAATGAAAAAGGAGATATCACTCAATTTAATTATTTGACAGCAAAGTGTAGCAAAGGTTAGGTTAGGTTAGAATTAAGATTTGCGAGCATATGACGATTGAGCAGTAAAGCTCGCCTGGAAGAAAAATGCACTACTGAATAGCACTACGTAAGTATTACTGCACTACTATAATGTTCTACATATTTAGTTTAATCTGCAAGGATTGGATGTGTTTAGATTATAATATTATTTGCTTTGATGTATTTATATAATAACATAAACAGCTTCTCGTCTTCTTTAGCCAGAATGCTAGAGATGTCGCAAGGAGGATGCAATCCGCGATTCAGGAGGGCGTTTATCTGTTGGGCTCTTCGTTGTCATCCAAAAAATATATGGTTAGCCACGGCTGCAATTCGGGCTCTCTATTAGGTGGAGTCGAAACAAATGAGACTCTAACTGATTGTGCCCAAATCTTAGCCTGCATATTGTTGTAATATATTCCTTACCTCTCGGTACCCCATCCCATAAAACCACGCATTCTCTGTGCGGCCGCTAGATGCCAATTTATATCGGTGACCTTTAGGAGATAGCCTGCGTGCTCTTCAGTCCGCAGATGGTTTAAGTTACTTGTGCTGATGTTTTTCAGAAAACTAGAGGAGGGGTGTTCCTTGATAGCCGGTCATTAATATATATTTTTATTATTTTATGATGAATGTCCAAATTCCTATAGCTTCTACTATCGAGTCAATTAACAACTTACCAACTACTCAATGTTGCAAACTGAAAATTTGCTCTACCAACCTCCTTTGTTTGAAATTGCTCACCAAGTACATTTCCATTACTCGTACATGGACCTTTTTAATGAAAATTTAGATCTGAGTAACGAGCATAAGAAGTTTATACCGTTATTATGAACAAAAAAAAAATTAGCTAACCTTTCATGAACCTATTAAACTGTTCTAAATTAACTTTTTTGCGCGCTTTAAAAGCCCTCGTAGATATACAGGGTGTTAGTAAATAAGTGCGACAAACTTCAGGGGGTGATTCTGCATGTAAAAATAATAACAGTTTGCTATATAAACGTCCGTCTGCAAATGCTTTGTTTCAGAGTTATAGGGTGTTAAAGTTTTTCTTAAAAACTGACGATTTATTTATTGCTCTGAAACCGGTCGAGATAGGCAAATGAAATTTGGTGGTTTTTAAGAGATGGTTATTGCGCATTTCTTGATATCCAACCAAGAATTTTATATTCATCATTGGCGTGCATACGGGTAATGATCTTAATTTTTTAAAGAAAAAAATGATACGCCTCTGAGGTATTTCAAATTAAAAATCATTTTTGAATTTGCCGTTGCATTTGTGATAAAAAACCTCTCCTACCTTTTTTTCGTGTGAGGCACCGTTTTTATGAAAAAAAATAAAACATCTTAACGTGTATTTTTCATTTCTTTAATACATTATCTAGTAGGCTACTGCACTACTGAACTCTTTAATACAATAACATTAAACTAGAACAATAACAGAAAATAACACTAAAAAAATGTTAAGTAAGCGCAAAACTACAACAAATGTTGAAAATGACCTTCCTCAGACATGACACAACTTTCAACCCTTCGCCTCATTGATTGTTATATTCGCGCAAAAATTCCGGGTGTATTTCTTATTGTCTCACAGCCGGCTATAATTCGATTCCTAAGGTCATCAACATTTTCGACGGGTGTGGAATAAACTAATGACTTAAGAAAACCCCAAATGCAAAAATCTAAAGGATTTAACTCCGGTGATCGAACAGGCCAATGTTCCGTACCTCCCCTACCTATCCAACGATTTGAATACACTGTATCTAAGTGATTACGTACATTAATGCTAAAATGAACTGGTGCGCCATCATGCGTGAACCATAAGTGTTGTCTCAGCTGTAGAGGAATATCTTCAAGAAGACCAGGTAACTCTTGCTGTAGGAAATTAAGGTAAGATTCGCCTGTTAGTGGTAGTGGGAGGAAATATGGACCGATTAAATGAGCATCAATTACCCCAAGCCATACATTGACTGAAAAGTGATGCTGAAAATAAGCTTCAAAAATTCCATGTGGATTTTCCTCAACCCACAAGTGATTATTATGGAAATTTCGCATACACTGTCGTCCAAAATTATCCTCGTCAGTAAACAAAACGCCATTTAAAAAATTAGGAATTTGAGCGATTTGATGAAGAATCCATTGGCAAAAAAATAGGCGGGGAAAAAAGTCTCTAAGTAGTAGAGCTTGTACACGTTGAATATGAAACGGATACGATTGCTGTTCTTTAAGAATTTTGAATACAGTGAAGTGGCTTATATTCAATATGTTAGCGATTTTTCAAGTACTTGTTGAAAATGTACCATTTTCGCGCAAGCGTTGGTGAAGACGAGCAAATATTGTGTGATGAGGTACCCTACGTCCTGGATACAACTCAGCATACAATCGTCCAGCTTGCCGACCATTTCCATTACATCGACCATAGACAAAATGCATGTCTGTTAATTCTGCATTTGACAAATTTTCCATTATTTTCAATAAAAAAAAAATTAATTACTTATTAACAATAATTTTATAGCTAACTAAAAGCTTAATAATGATGAGTTGCTATTTTGACACTTCGTTAAAATATGTGTATTTAACAATGCATTGATATTGAATGTCGACAGTAGCCTACCTACTAGATAATGCATTAAAGAAATGAAAAATACACGTTAAGATGTTTTATTTTTTTGCATAAAAACGGCGCCTCACACGAAAAAAAGGCAAGAGAGGTTTTTTATCACAAATGCAACGACAAATTCAAGAATGATTTTTAATTTGAAATATCTCAGTGGCGCATCATTTTTTTTCTTTAAAAAATTAAGATCATTATCCATATGCACGCTAATGATGAATATAAAATTCTTGGTTGGATGAGAGAGAAGAAATGCGCAATAACCATCTCTTAAAACACACCAAATTTCATTTGCCTATCTCGGCCGGTTTCAGAGCAATAAATAAATCGTCAGTTTTTAAGAAAAACTTTAACACCCTATAACTCTGAAATAAAGCATTTGCGGACGGACGTTTATATAACAAACTGTCATTATTTTTGCATGCAGAATCACCCTCTGAAGTTTGTCGCACTTATTTACTAACACCCTGTATATCAATGTTAAAACGTTCTTTATAATTCACCTAATACCATTTTGTTTCTAACTAAAGTGCAATATGCTGCAAATGGTAATGATGTAAAGTCGGCGACTTGAACCTGGTAAAAGCAAAAATGCAATCAATCAGGCTTGAGCGTTCTAAAATCCCTGGTCGACCGCTCATTCACTGGCATTGGCTTGATGTGCCGCCGTTGTGCATTCTTGCGGTCTGCTCTCAGTCCGCAATACTCGACCAGCAGCCACGACCTATGACCTTACTGACACTGGCGTTTCTCCCTTTCTAAATTACTCGTTGCGTTTTATTCGAATAAACTTTAATAAATCGTAGAACAAATTACACAAGATACACCAATAAATAAGCTTTAGTGTAACATGTGGTTGTAGTTTGTCGTGGTACTCCTCTTCGGTTGTACCCCTTCGTTTTCGCCGAGGGAGGGCATTGAACAGCCGCGGGGTAGCCCATTAACGACGCTAGTCGAGTGTAGGGGCCTGTAGTGTTTAACAAGGTAATGTGATTTACCGATTTCCTAGTCTCTGGGTTACGTTTTCGTTGGGACTTGTCATCGTCTATACTGATGCAAATAACATTTTTATGTTTTCCAGAAAGAAGTAGAGTATCTTAAATTCGTATCACTCTGTATATATATATACTTAAAAATTTTTAAATCGTGTAAAATGGAACCGAGAAGTCTTCTTAACACTATCTCTATCGCACGCGCGGAAAACAACTTCGCGAAATGAAAATAAAAAGAAAGACGGTTACCGAGAGCGAGTTGAACGAGGATCAGCTCTTTCTGCCATGCCAAGAAAGTCGGGGCACGACCACGCCAACCATACGAGTATACTACTTTAATCTAGATACATGGAATTAGCCATAAATCAATGGTCACTTTATTTATTTTAATTTGGAGAGACGTTTACTGCGGCAAAATGGCTCGATTCGTTTTTGTTTTACGGCCGAACTGGCATTAAAATTCTAAGAGAGTGTTGGAACATGTTAATATTGTACAACGTACATGCGTATTGTACAGCTCTCGACTGTATTAATGTCGTAGAAAGCCACGGCTATTCCAATTGTGTTTAGTACTAAAGTTTCTCGAGATCGATTATGATCTGCTGTGTTGGTAATGTTATATCTGTTAATGAGATGGGTTTGATTGATTAATTTGAGATAATATAGGAAATCTTATTATTAGTTTATCACAATAATTAGAATAAAAGACTAATTCGTTTAGTCGCAAAATATTTGAATACCGGAATTTAAAACCGGAACCGGAATATAGACTTCTTCACATTTTCCTTACGAACATTCGAATTTTGTCTATGTCAACTTTTGTGCTTACAAAATTCGCGCGAAGCTTTCCTTGTTTATTTCCATCTAAAGAAAAATCTAGCTTAAAGCCATCGTATGCTGTGTGAGACTTATGGAGAACATGCTCCATCATTTTTGGTTTAGACGATTCAAAAGTAATGATTTAGATACAAGCGACAAACAAGAGACTTTATTGGACGAAGACCCGTCAAAAAACTTAAAGGAAGCTTGCTGAATCTTTAGGACTGACTCGACAACCCATTTTATTACGTTTAACCTTTGTGTCCATAGCCAAAAAATTATACATAAACATATACCCAACACACCCGGGTGTCCTATCCATTTCGTAAGTGTTTGTACCGACTTTTTTATTATATGAAAGGTAGTCTAAAAGAGAAGGGTTAACTGTTAACTCTAGAAAAACGATCATGGTCGCGTTCACTCGAAGAAGGAAACTTTCCGACCATCTTCAGCTCAAATATACTCGTACCCTCTGAGGTCAAATACCTGGGGGTAACTTTGGACGCCAAATTGACGTACAAACCACACCTGGAACAGGTCACAAACGACGAGGACCTTTTGGGCCTGCAGAGGAATGTTTGGTAACGTGGGGGTTCGAACTTCTGAGGGTACACGAGAGTTATTGTATCTTCTATAACTTACGCAGCGTTGGTCTGGTGGCACAAAGCCAGTTTGGGCCATGCGGCCGACGCACTCAGTAAAGTCCAGAGGATTGCCTGTTTAGGCATCACTGGAGCAATCTCCTCGACGCCGACTGCAGCTTGTTTTGTGGTCGGAGGCAGTCGTAGGGGCATACAGAACAAAATGTAGTGGATGCAGTCGTTTCTCCGGTAGAACGGGAGATCATACCAGCGCATCTTCACCTACATAGAGCAGACAGTACCACTGTTCATGAGGGCGGACAAGATTTCGCCCACTTTCAGCTTCAGTGAAGGATACAATGTAAACATCTCCAATAGAGAGATTGCCGAAACTCTCGTCCACAAACCGAGACGGGAGGTATCTCGCTAGTTTGTGGATGCCTCTAAAACGCCGAACGGCACGGGAATTGGAATTTTGAAAGATGGTGAAACGGAGGGCGAAGCTTTCAGCCTAGGGAGCTCCGCGCAGGTTAATGGAGCAGTGGAAATTCTCTCTGACAGTCAGGCTGCCCTTAGAGCACTACAGGTTGTCAGGTTCGATTCCGAGGTAGTGCTACACTGCCATAAGACTCTCGTAAAACTGGCGGAGCGTCTCAATACAACACTGAGATGGGTGCCAGGTCACTCTGGAATCAGAGGTAACGAAATGGCTGACAAATTAGCTAGAGGCGCCAGTGAGACATCACTCGTCTTTGTCAGATCTGAACTCGCTGTTAGGCATTGCTCCCACTGGAATGCACTTGCCGGCATGAGACACTGCAAAACTCTCGGGATTATTTTGGCCGAGCTTGCCTTTACGGCTCGTCCGTCCGTGCAGTCCCAAAAAAAAAAAAGTATTGAATTCATTCGTTGAGTGGCATTTGGAAACAAAAGGCGTATTATTTACATATGTATTTATTTATTTTTATTTATCTCTTTATTTATTTACAGCTTCAAAAAACTACAATAAATTATATAATGGCTGACAGTGAATGGTTAACTCCCCGGCAAGTGCAGTTACTTAGCTTCGAAGACAGACAACAGTACCTAAGTCGAAAAATGGAGGAAATGTTGGAAGCTGATGGTGAAGATGAGCAAGGTACTTATAAACGTTCATTGGCAGATGAAGAGGGCCATGGCGAAGATAATAATGTGCATGTAGAAGATTCCGATGCAGAGGGATTACAATTACCAGAATATGATCCTGCTGATGAAAGTGATTCAGATGAAGAATTGGACGCCAGCAACGTAAACAAACTGACAAAGCAGGAGCCATATCTGACATTTTCTTTATGTTGAATAGAAACCTTCAGGACAACTATATAGCTGGAGCCACTGTCACTGTTGATGAACTTTATCCATATCGTGATGGTACTGGATTCACTCAATATATATCTTCATAGCCAAAGTATGGAATTAAGGTTTGGTGGATATGTGACGCTATTACTTATTATCCAATCAAAGGATAAATCTATACTGGTATGGTGCCTTCTGGAGAAAGAGAAAGGAATCAAGGTGAACGTGTGGTTAAAGATTTCGTGGAAGTGGACGAAGCATCGTATGTGACAACTTTTTTACAAGTTATAATTTGGCTTCTATTTTGATGTTAGACTACAATTTGTCAATATTAAGAACTGTAGAGGAGGAGCAGTTGAATCATCAATCTTCGCATTTAGCAACAATATAAGTATGTGTTCATATGTTCCAAGAAAGAATAAATCAGTTGTGCTTCTTCTCATTATGACACCGACATTGAAGGTCCTAAATTATACATTAGAATTACAATAGAAGCAAAGGAGGCGTTGACAATATGGACAAATGCCTTGGCGAATATTCAATGAAGGGAAGAACGAAGCCTTTGGCCTGTTTTTATAACATTATAAACGTGGCAGCATTCGTGACCTACATGGAAAATAATACACATTTGAAGACATCAACAAGCCGTAGAAGATTGTTCCTATAACAATTGAGTGAACAATTAACCATGCCTGAAATCCAGAATCGTTCACAAAATGCACAAATCATGCGAAAGTTTCCGTCACGTAGTGGAATTGAAAGCATGTTGAGCCGCCCAGTACCTCCTACTTTTGAAAACCTGCTTGTACGCCCTCAAGAAGAAGATGACAATTCTGGCAGAATCAAGCAGAAGGGAAATTGTTATCTATGTCCTACAAGAAGACCAACGCGAAAAAGTTGTAAAGAATGCCAAATGCGAAATTTTACGTCTAACCAACATCTACAACTCAAAAAATATATCAATTTGGAAATAAGATGCACAGCCAGGTACGAGGGAGCGTTTTTATATTCGCGGAATGGGGGATAAGGGGTGGAAATAAAAAAACCAAATTATTTTTCTTTTTCAATATATTCACTTGCAAGACGGATACATTTTTCACATCTTTCAATTAATTTATTTATACCCTCATAAAAAAATGATTTCTCTTTATCTGCAAAATACGCCGAAACTGCCTCCTTGACTTCATCATCGGCAGTAAATTTTTTACCCCGCAGCTCTTTTTCATTTTCGGAAACAGGTAATAATCACTCGGGGCCAGGTCTGGGTTGTAGGGTGGGTGATTCACAATTTCGAAACCCACCTTATCCAGGGCAGCTAACGCAACGCGGCTCTTGTGGACGGGCGCGTTGTCGTGCAAAAGCAGCACACCTTTCGTCAATTTTCCCCGTCTTTTCTCTTTAATGGCTTCTTTTAATCGCTCTAATATTGAAGCGTAATATTCTCCGGTTATAGAAACACATTTATCTTTATAATCAATCAACAATATTCCTTCCGAGTCCCAAAATACCGTTGCCATGAGTTTCCCAGCTGATTGTGACACTTTAAATTTCTTAGGAGACCAAGAGACATCTAAAAGTGATTTTGCATGTTGAAATGCTGCTTTAACGGTACAAAAGGAAGTCTTTTCTGCATCTTGTCGTTACTGCAGACGAAAAACGCATCCATTATGACGATCCTAAACACAGGAAATTATATGCGAGGCCCGACCAACCCAGCACATCAATTCCAGAATCGAATGTTGGTGATTCTAAGGTGATGCTATGTATTTGGTGTCATCAGAAGGGTGTGGTGTAGTATGAGCTATTAAAATCGGGTGAAACCATTAATAGGGAACGCTATCAACTAGAACTCATCAAATTGAAGCCAGCAGTGAAATGAAAACGGCCGGAATATGCGATCAGACACGAACCATTGATTTTGCATCATGACTTGTTTCGATCAATTCAGACTGCCTTGTCCAGAACACGCTTCGCTTCAGTTGAGGGTATCAAAAATTGGGTCGATATGTTCTTGGCCTCAAAAGACGAGCGATTCTATTGGGATGGAATTCATGTCAACGCTCAAAGATGGAAAAAAGTTCTAGCCTAGACCATCTTTGCTAAAGAAGCCAACGTGAAAAAGAAAATCAAACGTAACACCTTCCCTTAAATTTTAGTACCAGAATTAATGTAATTTTATAACGGCCAATTTCTCCTATTATTTTGTATCTATCGAAAAAAGGCGCAAACACCTCCAGACCAGTTTTTCTTTTAAAACAATAAGAAAACGTCTTGTCACGGTGCGGCGAATCCTGCCGATGAAATTGCCTTTTCGCTTCTTTATACATTTACGATGCAAAAAAGCAACTTTTACCAGAGCCCTTCATCGTCTACGAAGGCCACCGTCGACCGACACCAACCAACATCAGCGACTCCTGCCAGAGGATCCCGAAAGCAGAACCACTCTCCGAGTTTCGTATGTACGACGCGAGCGGTTCGAACAAAAAACCCAGAGCAATACATCATTTACGACCAAAGACAGTTTGAAAAATGAGATTTCCAACTAAAACAACCGCCGAACATCGGACTGTGATCGTACCCCGCGTTCCGTTCACGTTCGAAATAACGATCTTAGCGTCGGACATTTTTTACGCGGTAGTCAAAATGTTCCGCTTTTGTTTTGTTTTCACGGCCAACTTTATGGTGTTCTTCGGGTAAGGTTTAATTAGTATGATAATTCGAAAGTGACTCGTTTTTTCTTTTGTTATATATGTGTGTGCATAGTTTTTGGTAGAGGGGGCGTTTTCTAAATGATGATTATGAGATGATGGGACCTTAGTCTTGACCGTCCTAGATGAGTTAGGAGCTCTACGATATTTAAGGTGTTCCGAATGATGAGGATTTATTTTTCCGTTTTGTTTTTTTTTTTGCTAAAGGAATGTTTTAGGTTTGGGGGTAAGAGGATCGAACCCATATTGAAATATAGAAGTCTAATTAAAAATTACACTAGCCGGCAACGATTTGACACGCATTCCAGAGAGAAGTAGAAAATTCTAATAAATTTGTTATCGATTACATCCAGCAATCATATCAAAGTGGACGGAGTCCTGTCATAATAGATGGGACAGACATCACCTTTGCATAATTGTTAAGAGTTCTATCCTACCTTTGACATTTTCAGAGGTTTCATGTGGCTCCACCTATATTTTGAACTCAAAAGATTACTTTATATCAATGTTCCCAACCGAAACATCGTTAGTGTTTGATTGGAAAGAAATTGTGACTAATAATAAACTTATACTCTGATTAAGCACTAGGTAAGGGACAAGCGTCCAATAACTGATTTCAAAAGTTTGTTTTGCTATCTCCATCTTTTTCTAATATATAAAATTACTTACCGTTAGCCCTCTTTGATGTGTATTTCTATTCAGGTTTACCAGTTATTGGATATGGGACTATTAATTGGTGTGCAATAACTAAAAAAAGAACCTACGATATTGACCTGATTGAAGAAGCTGTACAAGAAATTAAATGTAGACAGGGGTCTTGCAGAATGGTTTCTCAGAAATATGGGATACCCAGATCAACTATTGAATTTAAGTTCAATCATCCGGGTGATTGAGATTCATTTGGACCTCCAACTGTTTTGTCAAAACAAGAGGAAAATTTTCTGACTAAATGGAAACTAGATTTGGCTCAAAAAGGTTTTCCTCGAAAAAGGGAGGATATTTTATCTAGCGTTCAAAATTTTTTGCAAAACAACCCTCGCAAGAACCCTTTTAAGGAAAATAGACCTGGAGATGGTTGGCTAAGACACCCTCAAATCGCTGAGAGAACAAGCGAGGCTGTGACTTCAGCCAGTGCATGTGTTAGTGAAACGAACATAAGACACTGGTTTGAAGATATTAAATGCAAAAAAAAATATCGGAAGTGATCAAAGACACGAAACGGGATTTCAGATTTGTCCCCAAACAGGAAAAGTTTTTGCTCCAAAGGGATCTAAAAACGTGTATTCTATTGAACACGGCTCATCTAAAGAGAACATTACGGTAATGTTTACTTTTTCTGCATCAGGCAAAACGTGTGTTGCCCAATGATAGTTGATCCTTACAAAAGAGTACCAGAAAAAGTAGCAAATTCTGTTGATCCATCTTGGGGGATTGGCCGAAGCGATACTGGCCGCAGAAATTTTCTATGAATACATTGCCAACGTATTTTATCCACATTTAATAGAGAATAATATTAAATTTCCAATTATTTTATTTATTGATGGCCACAAGTCAAATATGACTTATGAACTCAGTGATTTGTGTGTAAGACTTAAAATAGAACCGATTATCCAAGAGAAATTATCAGCAAAATAACTTTTGCTTCGCTCTTAAAGGCCACCATAGCTACAGGAATAAAACCTGAAAATTTGATTAATGACTTTAGGGCTTATAGGTTATGCCCATTTGATCCTAATTCTGTTGACTACAGTAAATGTTTAGGAAAGTAAGCTAAGATGAAAGAGGTTAATATCGATCAAGACAATAATGTTTTAACCTATGATAATTTTATTGAAATTGTTGGAAATGAAAAAATTTATGAGATGGCTGAAGCAACTAATGATGTTTGGGATCTTTATCAAATATGGCAGCATTTTGGAAGAAACTCTACTAGTTTTGCAGCAAATCGACGAACAATTAATTTCGCAAAATGGCAACGACCCTGGAGAAATCAACAATCAACAAAAAGAACCAACATAAAGTCCGAAAGTCATTGTTATTCAAAATGAATTAATCGAATAGAACCAAGATCAAGTGGTGCCCAATGTTACCAATCAAATAATATCAATGATTATCTTCTTTATCCAGTCAGTCCACAACGGAAAGGCAAAAAATTGTCCGAAAAACTACCTTTCGCTCTATCACTTCCCAAAAATACAGAGACTTATTAATAGAAAAACGAGAGCTGAAAGAAACAATGCAAACTGAAAAAGAAGAAAAAAAAAGTAAACCTGAGGAAGATAAAAAAGCAAAATTAATAAAGTCAAATAAAAATATGTTTTACTTGTTACAGTTAAGTGTTTTTGTATGCTTGATTCAAGATTTTTGTACTTATCTAACTTCTATTTAACAAAATTTGTAGCGAAATATCCTTTCACAACTATACTATAACACTCACGACATGATTTATTACCGATATGCTTATTTTTTTAGTTTTATTTTCGCGATGCATCACATCCGGCTATGCATCAACTGTGTGGGCGACGGATCACGACATGGCACTCACCACTCGCAACCGTTCACAAAGAACAAGAGAGTACACAGCGTACAGTAGAACAGTGTTACTTACCAGCAAGTATATGCAAAGAGAGAAAACATCGAGGGGCCATGCATCGTAGCGTACTCGCAGAGAGGAGACAAGTGCAAATTGTGCGCCTTCAACTTCTGGAATTCACGGCACATTGCAACTTCCCGTCCACAATAATTAACACATAATTAGTTAAAATCAAGGCTGTTCGTTGGACGGCGCTGTCTGTCGTTTCGTCGAGCCGTTCGCTTCCTCTTGCGCCCGTTTTCCTCTTTTCCTTTTTTGCTAGCTATCTTCAAGTGCAGTTCCCGTATTTAACAACGTCGACTCCGTAGAGTCATTAGACAAGCATCATCAGCTATGGAAGAGTTAACGGCAATAAGAGAAACACGAGAGAGCTAAGTTGAATCGTGCTCTTATTGTTTTAATTCCTTTCTTTGTTGCGTTCTATTTAGTTTTAATATTTACTTTAAATTTTAGATTTCCACAATTTCGGTTTTCGAATTTGAATTGGCATAATTTAATTTCGAAAATAGTTCTAATATGCTTGGTTCGAACGGTAGAACTAAATTCAAATTTGCCCCCAACGTTCTCACCTATAAAGAAACTTTTTCTTTTTTAAAGCTCTTTCAGCATTCCTGTTCTCCATTTTCTAGAAGAAGCGAGAATGACTTACAACACATTTTTGAGAAATAAACTCCCACTTCTGCTAGAAGATATGAAGATCCTTCCACATAAATTGATTGGCAAGAAATCTAAGAAGTTCTCCACTGGATCTCTTGGTGTAGAAGTAGAACACTAAACACTTCAACCCACTAAACACCAAAAACTTTTTACTAAAACACCGACCCGTTATCAAGGCAATATTTGATTATCATTATATATTATAAAGTTTTTAGTGATTAGTGGATTGCAATGTTTAGTGTTCAAACAATCTAAGATGCCATGGCCTACCAAGTCAGCAGACTTCTCATCTGTGCAGATTATTATTGAAGGATAAAGAGTATTATCTATCAAAATTATCCATATAACTTGGAGGATATAAAGATTATGATATGAAGTCCTTTGAAGACCTCTGAGAATAATTTATTATTGTAGAATATCATGTAGGATAGAGTTTTGAATCTAGTATGGATGGTTGGAATCACAACAACAGCCTATGTGGACGACCTGGTAGTTATAATAGAGGTAGAAGACTCAAGGGAGCTGATGTTCAAGGCCGGAAAGAATCTCCGATTAAATGAGGTTGAATGAACTAGAAATAGCGCCCCAGTAATCAGAGGCAGCTATACTAAAGAGGCGCCACGATCTTATCGACCATGAAATTCTTCTTTGTAAATTATCTTCCTTTTTGTGCCTTCAAGCTACAAATTTACTTAGATCATACCTAACAAATAGAACATGTTATGTTATGTACAATGGCTACTCATCGAACAAATTTGTCGAGTGTTCCCCAAGTATCTAACTTAGGGTCTATTTTATTTATACTATTTATTAATGTTCTATTACCACAAATAAATATTGTCGTATTTTGGCTTATGCCGATGATATTAAAATATTTTCTCGAATTACATACATATGCTGCTGATGTAGAAGCTTTGCAGGATAACCTCGATCCTTTGATTCTTCGCTTACCTTTAAGTCACAGATTAATAACATTTGTTCTGAAGCTTGCAGATCACTTGGTATTATCTTCCGTATATCCAAATACTTCAAGAATATCTCCCTTTTGAAGTCACTTTACTTTATTTATGTTCCCAGAAAACTTAAATATGCTTCCTTGATCTGGTATCCAGTGTATACGTGTGATAGGACAACTAGTCAGTTTATAGAGCTAGTAAACATTATGGCATACCATGGAGCACCTTGAAAGACTATAACCTCATCGGTCCTGCGGTAGCATATATGCTACATAGGGATTCAATTTTTTTGTCGTGAAGTAACGCTATACACGGTCTTGCGACCTAATGTAGCACCGCCTGTAGACGTACTCCAGCGCCACCTTTCAATCGGTAGCCGAAATATTGCTGTTGTTCATTATTTATAAGGTGCCAAACATGGCGAACATAACCAAGAAACGCGACTGGAATTCTAAACGTAGTGAGTAATTAGTTATTATTAGTTTCAAGTGATTTGAGAATCAAATTGTATAGAAAACACTACAATCAAAATGCTCTAGCAAATATTTTGTTACTAAAACATACCATTATTGACCAAATTGCAAGTAAATTTGATGTAGAGCCCACTCTACTTCGGGTTTCGACTTGGTTATTTTATGGTATTTTTTACAGCTTTGACTGACCAATAATTGACGGAGCTTCTAAATGCTGGATTCCGTGTATTCTGAAGATGACGAATTTGAGTTTCCACTTCCAAATGAAGATGTCGTAGATGTACCCGATGATGATGATGACAATGATGATGATGAGGACGTTCCATTGGCCCACCTTTTCCCCGAAGCAACGCTAAAATTTCGACATTCATTAGACATCTCATGGAAAAGATCTGATCAATTTCCTGATCCTCCAACTGCTGCTGAAGATAACAGCACAGAAGAGGTTCAGAAACCTTTTCATTATTTTTCGAAATACATTGACGAGGAATTGTTTGTTCAAATAGCATTATGTACCAATCTGATACATGTTCAGTTGTCAGGGAGATCTATGAATACCGATAAAAAAGAAATAGCCACTTTTTGGGGAATGAGTATATTGATATGTTCCCACGAACTCGCATGTTTTGGGAATCACAAACAAGATATCCTCTTGTCGCAGACAAAATGCCCAGGGATCGCTTTTTTAAGTTACGTGCAAATATGAAAGTAGTTGATGACAACTCTGTGAAAATGAAAAAGAAAATAAGTTTTGGAAAATCCAGCCATTATTGAATAAAATTCGAACGGCATGTCTTACTTATCCAAGGCCTTCATTTGTAAGCATAGATGAGCAGATGATCCCATTTCACGGACACGTTTCAATGAAACAGTACATCCGAGGAAAACCATCACCATGGGGTTTGAAAAACTTTGTCATGACAACTCCTGACGGAATTCCACTTGACTTTATTATGTACGCTGGAAAAAATTCAGATTTTTCGTCAGCTCTCGAAGCACCACCTAAAATGGACATCGGTGATCGTGTTGTTTTGAAATTGGCGGAGTCATTGTTGAATTCCAATTCATCGATAATCATGGATCGTTACTTCACATCAATTCCACTTTTGCAAATTCTGCCAACCTATAATATAAAGGCTACTGGGACCTTGATGAAATCTAGACATCCTCGTCCAATATCATTTATATCTGATCTGGTATTGAAAAGAGCTGGACGGGGCAGTCATGACCAGTTTGTAAGCAGCGATAACAAGGTGGCAATTATCAAATGGTTTGACAATAAGCCTGTTTTTCTTGCTTTAACGGAATGTGGTTTTTCTCCTCCAAATGAATGTAGACGTTGGTCAAAAACTGATAAACAATACATCCATATTTAGCGACCTGTAGTAATCAAACATTATAACACAAACATGGGAGGAGTAGATCTTCTTGACAGGGCAATAGCAAAATATAGCATGAGAGTTAGAACAGGAAAGTAGACTATTCGCTGCATTCACCACTTTTTTGATTTTGCTTTGGCAGCATCGTGGCTTGAGTATCGAAATATTGCGAGCAAAAATGGTCTTCGAAAAAAAGATATGCTTCAGACTTCTGGTAGCTTTAAACTTGATAAATTTAGAACTTTCAACCGAAAGTGAAAAGAGCGAGGATGATGAAGATAATGTTCCAGTTACAAAAAAAAAGAAGAGTCCCCAATCCAGTTCCACACAAAAATTCTCGCTTTGAGGGGATGCATCTACCTCAGAATACTTCAGATACGTCCAAATCGCGTTCAAGATGCAGATTTGAGGGCTGCAAGCAATTTACTTTTGTTCGATGTGTCACATGTAAGATATATTTATGTTTCACCAACAATAGAAACTGTTATAAAAAATTTCATAGTAAATAAAATTATGTATTAGCTTTTTTTTGTTTTAGTCCCCATGTAGCACACTATTTTTTTCAAAAACCAAGTTTTCAATAATTAAAAAAAAAATGTGAGTGTTATTCTGGCTCCCATAAAACAAAAAATCATTGTCTATGTTCAAAATGTTAGCTATTTTTTCCTCGGGACTGAGGAGGATAAAGCGAAATTTTCAAGGAACCTCTATGAAAATCTTAATGAAGTTCCATCGGTCACACTTTTTAAAATAGGAAGACCTTTTACTTTCACTAAAGAAACAGAAATAGAATTAGTGCCTTACATTGTAAAAATGCAAGAGTTGGAATTTGGTTCGACTATAAACCAAATTAAAAACTTAGCATATAATGTCGCTGCCAATTCAGGAACACCTCACCCAGGAAATGGCAGCTTGGTACTGGTGGGGGCAATTTAAAGAAAGATATGGTTTGGCAATAAGGCGGCCTGAAAATCCTTCTATGAATAGGGCAAACATGGCCACTCGTAAAGTTCTTGATGATTTTTATTCTGAATTAAAAACTCTTGCAGATAAATTAGGTATCGACAAATCAGCAGACAGATGCTGGAACACTGATGAAATAGGTCTTACTTATGTATGTATGTCATGAAATCAAATAGAGTTGTTACTCTAGTTGTTAAAAAATATGCTTGGTTCCATAAATGCTGCTGGTGCTTCGATAACAGCTTTAGTGATTTCTAAAGATAATGCCATTTCAAGTAGTTTAATATGGCTATCAAAAATAGCCTGGATAAATACTATTTTTTGGAATTGTTTAACCACTTTTTATTAAATATTTCACCTGCAAGACCAGTTATCCTGTTGATGGATCCCTATGCTAGCCACTTAAGTCCTGAAACACTGAAACTTGCAGCCGATAATGAAATCCGTATTGTTACTTTTCCAGCCCACACGACCCACATAACTCAACCCCTAGACGTTGGGGGTCTACAAATCTTTAAAATCTAATTGGTAGCGCGGGCTGGATAACTTCATGCGTAACAATCCGAGGGAAACGCCATCAAGAGTGACTTTAATCGATTACTGAAGCCAGCCTGGCATGGCACTTTTCAACCCTTGACCATCATCCAATAAACACTTAAGCTCTGGCTCCTTCTTTAATTATCAGAGCCTCCTCTGATACAGATAGTAGTAGAGCCTGGACATCTCTACCTCCTGTGATGGATAAGCCTACACTTTTAGAAGTTTCTGTAAGTGTTAAAGATCGTAACATAGTACCAGAGAAGTCTTTGGCAAAAGCTATATCACCATTCGTTTTGAACGTTGTGTCATCATGCTCGATATCTGGCTACCTACAGCCTTCATAAACTACAGTTAGTGTACCATCATCCTCTTTGAATAAATCTTCAAGATCTGATTGCCAAAAGCCCTTACAGACTAATAAAGTAAGTGTTATCTCCAAATATTACAGACGAAGTGACCTTTATGTGTGAAGCGTGTGCTGCAGGAAGTGATTCAAATAACAGAAATAAAATAACATCAAGTTTATTTTCTCCTACAAAAAATTCGGATTATTCCTCTATTACTTCTTCATTAGGAATTTGCCCACACCTTTGCTCTAGTACCCCAAAACCTAACAATGATTATTACGCAGAATTCTACAAGGGAAAAGAGTGAAAAATACATAGAGACTTTTTATTAAGTTGCTACTGCGTATTCTATCTTTACCCATGCAATACTGTTCTGTTGAGATCATGTACAAAGTAGTAGTAAAACGATTAGACAAAGTTGCAAGCATCAAATTGATGTTATTCAAAATTGTATATCTTAGAACAAAATTATTTTGAAATTCTTCTGAGGACAAGCCCCAAACGCTCGAACGACGAAAACATGCTCATTATTAATTGCACATTGCATGAAGATCCTTCTGCAAATTCACGCATACATATTGTTCTTATTTCTACTCGAAGTGATGCCTCATCAATCTTGTTGGAACTGCTTCGCTACAAATACCCTTTGACAAACGGAGAGGACCGCAATGAAAGCTGGCGTCGGTTGTCTGCTTATTCTTAAATTATGCATCGTATACGATAATAATACCTGGATATCGCATTAAAATAAAATCATACTATAATAGGGATAAAACGAATATAATCGACGGTACCACGTTAAACGTAGCTTTCTCTATCCGAGTGGAGTCAACGTTACGCCTCGCCAACTTCCATTCTAATTAGGAGCGCTGAAAAATTGCCCGTCCATTTATCCTGCCTGCCAAAACAGACATAATCGCACTCGTATTCGTAAATACAAACGTGGAAATATATCCCCAGACGTAGGTTTAGATTTGAAACGCGTATATTCAGCATATGTGTCGATTCTCCGGAAAAAATAAACAAATAGAAGAGGTCGCCAAACATATGGGAAGACACGATGATGAAACGTTTTTCGGATTGTCGGAATTGCATGTAGTATTGAGATGTTAGTTCTGGAAATGGTTTGTTTTCTCGACGAGGCGTGATCTCGTTGACAGTTCCATTTTTTTTTTGTGTTGCGTTGAGTTGTGTGTATTATGTGTACAACAGGAAATTGTAAATTTGATTTAGTGGGATTTTGAAATTGTTGACGCTATTCTTGTGAAATTGTGCTGCGGATTTACTACTTGTTTAAAGCTCCAGATTGATCAATCACCACAAACACCGCTAACACAATACAAAATGCTTTTTTTTTTGATTATTTTCCTGAAGATGGTCCGGCCACCCTTTATATTTTAATGTTAATAATTCATAGCATCCAAGCATAAGCGTTCAACACACTTAGAAACCACTCAACTTCCCAATCGATTTATATAAACACACACCATTACAAGTACCTTGCTTCCTAACATACACCAATAAAATCGTCCTTAGATTATTTGCAAGCAAATTACGAACACGAAATCCTTCCGGGCAACCACCCCAAGTCCTCCAGCGTTATATATATATACATGCATCGATCACACACATACATCGGACCCGTCGATGACATGACCCTCGAATTCGCATCCGACTGCCGCTAATTCGACCCCAAACTCTATTTCGCGATCGAATGCCCATCGAGCCCCCAAGGGTGCCGACAACGAGCTAGCGCGGACCGATCCTCTTCTTTTTTTTTCCTCCTGAGCCGCCTGTTTTCATTCTGGACGGATTAGCGACGCAAAGCCTCTGTACTTTCGACGACATATATACACGTACACATCATCGCATGTGGCGGTGGGTTTCGTGTGTAAAAGGGGGTGGATTTGTAGGAGGAGGGGGAGAGTGGGTGGTGACTGGTTTTCATAACAAATTATTCTTACTTATTAACGCGTGTATTTTGGGTAATTTTTGTTTGGATTTTGACAGTAGTTTTTCGGCCGAGAAGAAACTACCCTTACTATCTTTTAGATGGGGTTCTATCAAAATATTACCAACCGTTTCGGATTAAACACAACGAAGAAAATAAAACAATGGACGAAGACTAACATCAAGTTAGCCAAAGCAATTAATACAAATCAAAAAACATTCAACCAACCCACATCAACAACAGCATGCAGGATATTAACAACTTACTCACTTTCGAAGACCGACACACAGCTACTAGAGCATCAAAATTTAAAGACAGATTTCTTTTTTTTTTTTTTTTTTTTAATGTGTGGTGGGTGCTTAGTTGCAGTGACTCCATAAGCTGTATTACTTGTCTGGCTATCACTGCAACTCCTGCGGTGTAGTTTAGTGTGTGTAAGTTGTGTTTAAATGGCTCTGTGACAGCATCATATCGCCTTTTATGATGCCGCGCTGTTAATCACTTTGCTCCCAACAGCGAATGGCAAGTCGATCCGGGATTAAACTCTCTGAAAAAATGTCACCGTCCCTCCAGAGAATTGAACCCCGGCACCTATCGTCCTCTCACAACAATAGTCAGCCGCCTAACCACTGCGGCCATCGACCCGTTAGGGAAAAAGATTCTAAATTTTGAAATTAAAACTACTCACAAACATATTACTAAATTGAAACAATTTTGACAACTTTTAGATAGTCAGGTTCAATCACTAATACCATATCACTTATGGGTGTTTCATAATATATGCGCAGGACTTCAGGATGTGATAGCTTGTCCAAAAATTTGAAAAAAAGTTCCCATCAACTTACTCTCTAATATGCACCATTTTCGAGATTCATGTTGAAATTTAATTTTAAAAAATTTAAAAAAATTTTTTGGAAATATCTCCTGAACCGTTTATCGTAAAAGAAACAGCTTTTGTACTACTTATAATAAGCTAAGTTGTGTTCGAGAAAAACAAAATTAAGTCATAATTGGTGAAGATTTTGAAGGAGTAGTGGTTGTTTTTCTCCCCAACTTCTACGCCACTGGAAAAAGTACGATTTTGATACGGCCATTTGAACCGCTAATGTTTTCTACACAAAAAATGGACTGTTAGTCGTGAGCTCTAAAGTTGACCGTTTTCGAGGAAAATCAACTTTTATGTTGTTTGCTTTTCTTACTTGTTCTAATGTTGATTTTTCTCGAAAACGGTCAACTTTAGAGCTTATGACGAACAGTACCTTTTTTACGTAGAAAACGTTGGCGGTTCAAATGGGCGTCTCAAAGTCGTACTTTTTCCAGTGGCGTAGAAGTTGGGGAGAAAAACAACCACTATCCCTTCAAAATCTTCACCAATTATGACTTAAAGAAAAGATTTTCTTGCACACAACTTAGCTTATTATAAGTATAAAATGGTTACAAAAGCTGTTTTCTTTATGATAAACGGTTCCGGAGATATTTCCAAAAAACGATTTTTTTAATTAAATTTCAACACCCTGTATCTCGAAAGTGGTGCATTTTAGAGGGTAAGTTGATGGAAACTTTTTTCAAATTTTTGATAAAGTATCACATCCTGAAATCCTGCGCATATATTATGAAACACCCTATATAATGATTTTACAACAGAATCACAAAACAAAAAACAAATTGTTTTTAGATAATATTAAATGGATTAAAAATGTAAGCAATACCATAATTGCACCTGATATTTCTGATTTTCTATCATTGGGATCAAAATTTAGTTTGATACCCACAGTAGGTATGGGGGCACCTTGGGCACCGCCCACCACTCCTACTTTCCGGCAGATAAGGGGCGGGGCCTATCTCAAGAGGCGCGGGATTTGAATTAGAATATTGGATATAAATAAGAAGCTGTTCAGTACCTGATAAAAGCTGTTCCATACCTGATAAAAGCCGTTCAGCACCTAATAAAAGCTGTTCCATGCTTGATAAAGCTGTTCCATACCTGATAAAAGCCGTTCAGTATCTGATAAAAGCTGTTCCATACCTGATAAAAGCCGTTCAGCACCTAATAAAAGCTGTTCCATGTTTGATAAAGCTGTTCCATACCTGATAAAAGCCGTTCAGTATCTGATAAAAGCTGTTCCATACCTGATAAAAGCCGTTCAGCATCTAATAAAAGCTCTTCCATGCTTGATAAAGCTGTTCCATACCTGATAAAAGCCGTTCAGTATCTGATAAAAGCTGTTCCATACCTGATAAAAGCCGTTCAGCACCTAATAAAAGCTGTTCCATGCTTGATAAAGCTGTTCCATACCTGATAAAAGCCGTTCAGTATCTGATAAAAGCTGTTCCATACCTGATAAAAGCCGTTCAGTACCTGATCTTATCGAACAGCTTTTATCAGGTACTGAACGGCTTCTTGTTTATATCCATTATTCTAATTCTAATCCCCCTCTTGAGATAGGCCCCGCCCATTAGCTGTCGGAAGATAGGAGTGGTGGGGGGTGCCCAAAGTGCCCCCATACCTACTACCCACATACAAAACTATCAATGTAAACCAGTTACTTGCCGATGTCGAGGGTCTTGTTCAAACCTTGCCACAGGAGTCACGTGAGGTTAGCAGAGCTAAATTTGTCAATAATATTTCTAATTTCTAATATAATAATAATTTCTAACGGGTCGATGGCCGCAGTGGTTAGGCGGCTGACTATTGTTGTGAGAGGACGATAGGTGCCGGGGTTCAATTCTCTGGAGGGACGGTGACATTTTTTCAGAGAGTTTAATCCCGGATCGACTTACCATTCGCTGTTGGGAGCAAAGTGATTAACAGCGCGGCATCATAAAAGGCGATATGATGCTGTCACAAAGCCATTGAACACAACATACACACACAAAAACTACACCGCGAGAGTTGCAGTGATAGCCAGACAAGCGATACAGTTTACGGAGTCACTGCAACTAAGCACCCACCACATATTAAAAAAAAAAAAAAAAAAAAAAAATTACCTACACAATCATTCAATTCCGCTGCCTAGAGCGGGACCTCATAATTTTTGGCCGATTTACAACAAAACCAAACATTTTTTTAAACTCAAATCCCCATATGTGCTTCCTAAATGCAGACAAAGTGAATACAACTGTCATCATAGAGAAAACTGATTACATCGACAAAGTCAGATACCAGTGCCTACCATACTATCAATATTCAACAAAAAACTAACAAATTGATTACCAAATGTGTAGATAAAGGATGTATCTCTAATGAAGTTGCAAAACAACTTAAAATACATAATTCAGTTTCTTCAAAACTTTACTGGCTTCCCAAAATACATAAACAGGGCACATCGATAAGACCTATTGTTGGTTGTATTAATTCACCAACCTATCATCTTTCAAAACATATTTTCAAAATATTAACAGGACAAGGACACCTTCGATTTCGTCAATATAATAGATCAGGTTCACTTTACGGAATATTCCAGATTGGTTTCCCTCGACATTATATCACTTTTCACTAACATTCCCGTCCAACTGTTTATGGAGATTATCCGAAACAGATAGCCAATTATTGCCAACAATTGCAACTTCACCGTAGACCTTTTCATCGAGTGTCTTAATATCATTTTTGAGAATTGTTATTTCAGCTTCCATGGAAAATGGTACGAGCAAGCGTTCGGTGCTCCTATGGGTTTACCATTAAGCTCAGTAATCGCCCAGATTGTCATGAATCATCTCTTACACAACGTAAAAATCAATTTCCCATTTCATCTTCCTTTTCTATATAAATATGTTGATGACCCCATCCTAGCCATCCCATACAATATGGTGGATCTTATTTTGCAGATATTTGCCAACAAGTGCGACTTCACCCTAGACCTTTTCATCGAGTATCTTAATATCATTCTTGAGAATTGTTATTTCAGCTTCCATGGCAAATGGTACAAACTAGCGTTCAGTGCTCCTATGGGTTTACCATTAAACCCAGTAGTCGCCCAGGTTGTCATAGATCATTTCTATAAACAGCGATTCATTTTTGAGAATCAAAATAACACTGTTAATTTGAAAACAGACACCAACCAATTGATTGTAATATACACAAACATCGTACAAAACAATCTCAGACATCGTCCCAATGTTTGACCAACCTTGTATACTGTTTTGACCCTGTATACTATTTGCTCGTCGATGTTCCATTTTCAGCCGTTTTGCCGCCTTTTATAACCTCTTCTAACCTATAATTTTCACACGTGGTATGGTGATTGCATCTCACTGACCGTTTTCTTTACTTTATTCATAATATGTAATCAAAAATATATTTTTTACCAATCATTACGTTCAACTACTTGGCTTAGCTTTCCTTAAACCCTAGATTGTAAGTAATTTTACACATCAATTAGGAAAAAAAAGATATCCACGATAAAGAGAGTACCGCTACCAGCCACAAAGATGAAGAGGTAAAAACATAAACAAGCACAGTTCAAACGAAATGACACGACGTTGGGCATTCTGTTCCACCAGACGAAACACTACCTACAGATAATTAGTTAGACGGTGACATGTTGCCGATGATAGTTTGTTATTATCGCAGTCACCATCTGATCAGCCCGAACGCCTTTGATCTTTCGTGAAGGCATTCGCCCGGCGACGAGATTGGTTACACAACAAACTCGAGGAATGTGTCAACGGGGATGCCAGAGAAAGAATTTTAGGCATTTTAAATAGGTTGTTGTGTTATGTGATTTTAACGAATTGGGACATCCTGTTTAGGTCGGTTCCTTTTCCATCTGCGATTTTATTATAAAATAAAATGTCAGGTACGGATCGATCCGTATCACACAGAAACTTCATCTGAACGGAAATCCGCTACAATTAATTGGAAGCTATAGGGTCTCGTTTCCGGTATCGTGCCGTGCGTGTTCGTCCGCATATACATCATGTCTGCCAACAGACGAGCGACGTCTTTGACATAAAATACGTATCTAGTCGTGGAGCTACAGTCGAATAGGAAATCTTTCCGGTACTGACAACCGATTATTAGCGTTGGAGGGAGATGGTTCGGGGAATTACTCGTGACCGCAACTCGAAAACTGTACTAAATGACGCAATGGTTTTAATGAGGTTGTAAAGGGTGGTAGCTTGTTTTTATTGTATACGTGAGCTTTTCTTTTTAAATAGGAAATGATTTTCACCATTACTCTGAACACTCCAAATATGAATTACATCTTCAGTAGCTCTCGCAGACCCTGAAACAGAATTATGACCAACATGTTCAGAACTTAATCTCAAGAAATTTCTCCAAAATACATCACTGATTCGCGATGAAGAGCTATCAGGTCTTAGACAACGCCTCCAAATCTGAAATTCGACTTCAATATTTTTTTCCCGAGCAAGCCTGTTCGGCTCTAGAGAGCGTAGAGACATAGATCTGCGTCCTTTGAGGAGTTCATCCATTATTGAGCCACCTTCCTTCCATGACTATTGAATGAATCGTGATGATGCACACCACGCCAAAGCAATCAAAATTCCTCAAAAGAGACGATCAATCTTTACTACACATCATCGAATGTCAGACCTGAAAGGCACCTCAAACTTACCCTCGGCTTGTTAGTTAGTTATTGTTGCCTTTGCTATCGTTGGTAGGGTTAAATGAGCGGATTGAAACCAAACATTAATAGAGCAAGATGGGAGTTGACTCATTGTTTTATCCTAAATTGTGTTTTGGATTTGGTTTCTTCAAAATTTTTCTTAAACTCGGAGAAATTTTGAGACTAAATACACCACTGATTAATGGTGAAGAACTGTCAAGTCTTAGACAACGGTTTCAAGTCTAAAATTCGGCTTCAAAATTTTTCGAAACAAAGCCTGTTGCCCCCTAGAGGGAGTAAAGATATAGATCGACCTCCTTTGAGAAATTCATCCATTATTAAGCCACACTTCCTTCCATGACTATTGAATGAATCCTGATGATACACACCACGCCAGGCTTTTTTTTAGGAATTTGATAAGCAATCAAAATTCCTCAAAAGAGACGGTTTATCTTTAGTACACGTCATCGAATATCAGACCTGAAAGGTGTCCCAAAATCGCTCTCGACTTCTCAATTGGTTATTGTTGGCTTTGCTATCGTTGGTACGACTAAATGAGCGAATTGAAACCAAGCATTAGTAGAGCGAGAAAGGGGTTGACTCGATTGTTTTATCCGAGATTGTGTTTTGGATTTGGTTTCATCGAAATGTTTCTTAAACGCGCAGAAATTTTGAGACTAAATACACCACTGATTGATGGTGAAGAATTGTCAGGTCTTAAACAGCGCCTCCAAATCTAAAATTCGACTTCAAATTTTTGCAGAAAAAGCCTGTTGGGCTCTAGAGAGCATAGAGATATAGATCTGCCTCCTTTGAGAAGTTCATCCATTATTGAGCCACACTTCCTTCCATGACTATTGAATGAATCGTGATGACCACTCCAAGCTTTTTTTAGGAATTTGATAAACGATTAAAATTCCACAAAAGAGACGGTCTATCTTTAGTACACGTAGGCTAAATGAGGGAATTGAAACCAAGCCTTAGTAAAGCAAGAGAAGGGTTGACTCATTGTTTTATTCGAAATTGTGTTTTGGATTTGGTTTCTTCGAAATTTTCCTTAAACATCACTGATTGATGGTGAAGAACTGCCAGGTCTTAAACAACGCTTTCAAATCTAAAATTCGACTTCAAATTTTTGCAGAGAAAGCCTGTTGGCTTCTAGAGGGCGTAGAGACATAGATCTGCGTCCTTTGAGGACTTCATCCATTATTAAGCCACACTTCCTTCCATGACTGTTGAATGAATCGTGATGACCACTCCAAGCTTTTTTTAGGAATTTAATAAGCAACCAAAATTCCTCAAAAGAGACGGTCTATCTTTAGTGCACGTCATCGAATGTGAGACCTAAAAGGCGTCCAAAAATCGCTATCGGGTTCTCAATTGGTTATTGTTGGCTTTGTTACCGTTGGGAAAGCTAAATGACCGAATTGAAACCAAGCATTAGTAGAGCAAGAGAGGGATTGACTCATTGTTTTATCCGAGAATGTGTTTTGAATTTGGTTTCTTCGAAATTTTCCCTAAACGCTTAGAAATTTTGAGACTAAATACATCACTGATTGATGGTGAAGAACTGTCAGGTCTTAGACAACGCTTCCAAATCTAAAATTCGACTTCAAAATTTTTTTGCAGAGAAAGTCCGTTGGCCTCTAGAGAGCGTAGAGACATAGACCTGCTTCCTTTGACAACTACCTCCATTATTAAGCCACACTTCCTTCCATGACTGTTGAACGAATCGTGATGATGCACACCACGCCAAAGCAATCAATTCATTCATCAATTCCTCATCTTTACTACACGTCATCGAATGTCAGACCTGAAAGGCATCCCAAAATACTCTCGGTTTCTTAGTTAGTTATTGTTGGCTTTGCTATCGTTAGTAGGGTTAAATGAGCGAATTGAAACCAAACATTAGTAAAGCAGGAGGGAGGTTGACTCATTGTTTTATCCGAAATTGTGTTTTGAATTTGGTTTCTTCGAAATGTTCCTTAAACGCACAGAAATTTTGAGACTAAATACATCACTGATTGATGATGAAGAACTGTCAGGTCTTAGACAACTCGTCCAAATCTAAAATTCAACTTTAAAATTTGATGTTGATACATTTATTGGATGTGTTTGCTGCACCATTGTCAACAGTATTTAACATGGCGCTTGGTACGTCGACGTTCCCAGCTCTTTGGAAAGTTGTTCTGAAATCTAGTGATTCTTCAGATATCGCTAACTATCCTCCGATAGCTGTTTTGAACGATTTTGCTAAGGTATTTGAAATCTTGTTTTATCACAGGACTTACTCTTGGCTTAAACCATTGCATCACCAGACCAAGATGGATTCATGCAGAGCAGATCTACTGTCTCAGACCTAACAATGTTTACACAATTTTTAACTGAAGCATTGAACAACAGAGAACAAGTGGATGCAGTCTACCCAGATTTCTCCAAAGCCTTCGACAGGGTTGATCGTACAATTCTACCTTCGAACTTGAGGACCTTCGGTATTGTCGCCCTGATTGAGGATATTTTGGACTACTTTTGGACACACTCTACTCATGTTCAAAATCATGATTTTGCAATATAGAACATATTCTGGCCTATACATATATCAAATAATCTCAAACAGAGAAAATTTAACAGTGCCAACTTTATACTCTAGAACAACTATTCATGTCACTAATTCCATTCCGGTTACACTACGTCGCGCGTAAAATCTTCACCGACGACACAATTTTTTTCCACCATACATCCATCCATCCAACAGTAAGTCGTGCGACCGCCTCTTTCATGGAACTACGACGTCCCTTTTTATACGACCGTAATCCGCAAATAAATGAGAAAGTTTCGACGCCAGGCGTAATAAGATGCAGTAACTGAAGAGACGGCGGGATCCTCTAACGCCAAAGCAAGCTTACTCCCCGGAGAGACGTCGGAAAATACGGGAATGGTAGATGGTAGAATCCGGAGAACCGAATGCAGGTTCGGGTGGAAGAGCAACCTTGAACGAGTTCGGACAACAATGGGGATCCCAAGGGAACGTTCTTATTCCTCATGGGATAGTGGTGCCTCCAATTTCCCCTCTGTTAGTCGCCTTATTCCCTAATGCAATATAGTATATGCACAACAAACACGTGACACTTACTCCTTTCCTCGTATGTATGATGTATGTTGGTTAAACAGCAGTCTGCTACTAATTATTAAATGTGTTAAACGCGTAATACAGGTTGAAAACAAAAAGTTTTATTCAAGGTGGGATTGCGTTTAGAGAATAGAAACAAAAAAGAAACGTATTTATAGTTTTTATGTCGTTAAATTAAACGTGACTATTACATTCAAGAAGTAATTACAAATTTTAAATATTATCACGTTTTCGCCTAACTTCATCTCTTAAATAAAATGTCGTTTATTATCCTGTAGAATATAAAATCGAAATCGATTGTACTCGTAATAAACAACACGTCTATAACGTCGCCAGCATTTTTTTTATCTACCAGCAGGGTTGTGTCGTTTAGTTAGCCGTTGTGTTCGTGTATTACACATTAGTTGGTCCGACAATCGTAAAAAAAAAGCTGCAATGCTGGTGGCGTTTGTCTCTTGTCTGATGTTATTGTTCTTGCAGATGTCTATGCACAGGATCGTATCCAGGATATTGTTCTGTTGTTACTATTTACTCATATTTGTTGTATTATCTGGTTATACCCAAATATTGTGCACACTGTAGATACTACTAGAATTATGTTTAAAGTGCAATGACACTGAGATATTTGTGCCTGTTTGGTGAAATGAAGAAATTCAAACTTTGGTTCAATGCTTGAAAGTTAAGGAGGTAATAAAACTGTAATTGCTTAAGCACCGAAAGAGTTAAATTTGGGTAGATCATCTGTATAACGTTCTGCAAAGGAATTAGGAGCCTATTTCTATCGTAAAAAGTTCTTAACAGGCTAATACTTTGTGGAGGATGAACATGATAGACATGTAACAGTTAAGCAACAAAGATACAAGGAGACAATTGTGACTCCTTTTTACGAGGACCTAAGGCGGTGCTGCTAAGAAGCGAAACTTGACTCCTTCTGCAACGATATTTTTTTGGACGTCTCATTTCTAGAGCAACTGATCCGTTTTCCTCAAACTCGTTAGATTTTACATCTCCTCATGCCTCTTTATGAGGAATCCTCAAGCAAAAGATCTACCATGATCCAGTGCGCCAGGATATTGAGGAATTGAAAAATAAAATCGGGCAAGTGTTGGCTGAAGTACCATTTTCTGATATCAGAGGAATGTTCAGAATCTGGGAACTGGACAATAGTGCTTAAAAGTTAATTGAATCTCTTAATATCCAGAAAAGATTAATGTTTGGTGTGGTATATTAAACGGAAACATCCTTGGCCCATACTTTTTACGTGGAACTCCAACATCAACTATCTATTTGGAACTACTACAAAATCAAATTCAAATCAACAGGAAATTAAACCTAATCCAGTGAATCCAACACTTGTGCATTCAATCATCGGGTTTCAACAAGACAGCACCACACCTCATTTTAGCCAGCAAGTCCGTGATTACTTGAATCAGACGTTTCCCGAAAAATTGATTGGGCGAAGAGGTCAGATTGAATGGCCACCTCGATCGCCAGACATGACTCCAATGGACTTTTTCTTCTGGGGACACTTTAAAAAATTTGGAGAATGTTAATAAACGAACATCATTAGATAATTTAGGAGACCGAATTTGAAATGTGACAGCAAATATTCCCGCAGAACACCTGCATCATTCATTAGACGCTTTTGCAAGACGACTAAGTAAGTAGCTCTCAAATGCTCTAAAGTTAAACCCTTGTTCTTATTTTAAGAAAGAAAGATGGCCTTGTCCTGTTCACATCAATTGCACAAAACTAATGAAATTTATGTCAAAATCTAAATTTCTTAGCGTTGTAGGCAGGTTGTATGTAAGTTGGTTGCATTGAATTTAATTTTCCGATAAAATTCTGCTTTGAAAGAGCCAAACCTTCATCTTCATTTCCAGGCACTGGCTCCAAAATAATTTATATTTGTTATAATCTTTAAAAGCTTGCAAAATGGTACCACACTCCACCATAGAAAATACATTTAGAAAGATAGGGTCACAATCTAACAGAAATTCTATCAGACAAGACAATTTTCAGAAACGTCAAGACCTCTGCTCGTACAACAGAATAAATTATGGGAAGTAATAAACATCGACAGAAGAAGACAGGTTGTTCCAGATCTATCCCCTGTCGAACTGGAGATCACATGGAGTAAGAAGTGAAGCGGAGATAGAAAACGCTGCCCATGAGCATTAACAGCTCCTGGACTGGATAGGATCCTGCCGGAGGCTGTGCACTCAAGTTAAGGGCCAATATTACTCTGATAGGTGGAAAGTACCAAAAGTTTCTCTTGAAAATTGGAGAACTTTCGAGTTCCTACCGGCCTCTGCGCCTACTCGATACTCTTAGGGCCATATTTATAGTTTGTGCTTAAAATTGTGCCGATACTTAAGTACGCGATTTTGACGTAAATGTCATTACAAATGTGTCAAAATCGCGTGCTCACGCACCTCAAGCACGCACTATAACTATGACCCTTAGGGCCATATTTAGTAAGTTCCTAAAAATACTAATTAGGAATAGGCTACTTACTAGCAGAATTGGAAACAAAGAGTGGCCTCCACTTCAATTTGGATTCTGCAGAAATAAGTCCACCATCCAGTCCACAAAACAATTAACAATCCTACTTGCGACAGGCTATTATTTGACAAACTCAGAAACAGACTGGTGTCCAGCTACTTGATCAATCACTTTATATTCAATTATCTTGCTGACAGGAAGATTTCTATTGAGCCAGATGAAGTGCTGATGTTCCGCAGAGTTCAGCTTTGGCTCCCGTGTTGTGTGTAATATTCTATGATGTGATGGTGGAGGCCAAACGTGTTGGTTTCGTGGACGACTTGGCTCTGCTTGATAGAGATAGCGAAGTGGATAATGGATCATAGATTGGAGTTGGTTCCGAACAAAACCAATGGCCTTAACGCGCCCTAAAAGAAAAAGAGGTCTTCTTTACCTTGAATGGAGTAAACATCAGATCATCTGTGAGAACAACAGAATGCTGAAAAAGTGTCAAAGCTTACCAGACTTATACCAAATATGAAGGGCCTTAGCAGTAATAAAAGGGCCATCCGTAAGGTAATCTTGTTTGGAAGCCCTATAAATATGATGAAAAGAACGTCGAGGAACACAGTGGATTGTATCCTTGGTGGCATTTCAAGTGATCGCGGGAGTTGTCCCGATAGAGCTCATGGTTAAAGGAAAGGAAGTAGCTTTACGATAATAGGCACGAAGACCATAAACAAGCCAGAGAGATAACATTAAGCGACTGGCAGATAAAATGGGTGCTGAAAAAGACAAAGGTGTTATGTGCAAACAAGCTGATTGGGCACATTGATGAGTGGGTGGAAAATAGATTACTTTGTGACACAAGTCTTGCCTGGTCATGGGTCCTACCGTAAGCTTGCGAAATGTATGAATAAGCATACCGTCGACGTCACTGTTGAGCAGACCGTTTTCGAGTGCGTCTCGTGGCTTGAATCCCGAGCAAAGGCTTTTGGAGTGCTAGATTGCGCAGTAACATCAGATTGGGGATGGTGTACCACGAGGCTCCGTTTTGGGACTGGGAAAAATGCGTGTTGATAACTTCTGTAATTAATAAGAACCTATTGGTGTGATTCAAGCGCAGCTACTCTACTAGGTGTCACTTTGGATGACAGATTATCTCGGCACCAGCACATTTCTGACAACAAGGCAAGCTTATAAATCTATCTAAAGATGCTGCAGAAATATTATACAGAATGACGTTACATAACACATATTCATATTAAACCTAATACAGTCCTGTCGACGAGAATGCACCGTATCATATAAACAGTGTCTTCTTCGTATTGTTTAATAGTGTCTGTGTTTCGTACGTAGCAGTTGGTCAGGGCGCAATATCGTAATCCCTCCGCCGAAGACCTAAGCAAAAACTAGCGAGACGAAAAGCCGGCAGCGGCCGTTTTTAATTTCCGCATTTAGTAGTATGTTGGGTGGATTTCACGGTATCGTACCGTGTGACGAATCCCGTACACGGCCCGTAATTCCAGTCACAATCGGACGACTCATTCGCGGCAACTTTCAGGCGACCGACGCGACGGGTTTCAGCTTCAGCTTGCTGGCGTTTAGGGACGATCGTTTGTAATGTATATGTTTAGGTTCATGTAGACATAAGGCATAGACATATGTATATTTTAGATATAGGTGTTTATTTAAGGTCCTTAACGACTTTATATCTTACTTTCAATCACATTTCAATTTGTAGGTAAAAGTTTACGTGACTCTTTTCAGGTATTATCGTTCGCTGGACTTTCCAGTTACATTTAATTTTATAGTTCCTTTCTATTCCAAATTCCTTGCAACCTCTATAAAAATTTATATGTTATTAAGAAACTTCCCCATAATTTCTATATCCATTGTACATCCGTTTCATCGAAGAACTTCATAATCCCTTACCTCCCCAATTCCAAAAATTGTTGTAGATAAACAGACTTGTAAAGGAAAATTATTTTAGCATCAAGAGTTAGTAGTAATGTATCAATCGGGTGACACGGTGAAACTCCAGCAAGCACTAGCACCAATCACTCGGCAGATATTTACAATCAATCTGAATCGTTACTCTCAACAGCCTTGGTATTAGTTAGGGATGTTAAAGGTCAATCACATGAATGTAGGGTTCTTCTAGATTGTGGTTCACAATCTAACTTTATCACAAAATCATTAGCTAATCGTTTGGGAATTAAGCAAGATGCATTTTCTATACCCGTCATCTACGCAAATCCACAAGTCTGTACAGGTACAGATAAAATCTCGAATGAATAACTTTCAGAGTAATATTACTTACATGCTTACTCATCGATAGAATCACAACCAATTTTCCCCATTATTTCTATTAGTGCATCCTCTTTCAATATACCAAAACACATCAAGCTAGCCGATCCACATTTTCACATTTCAAAGCCAATTGATATGTTAATTGGTGTCGATTTGTTTTGGAAGCTGTTGTGTGTCTGGCAAGTTAAGTCCAATTCTAGTCAACCACTCCTACAAAAAACCCATTTCGGTTGGATAGTGGCGGGTACCACTAATTCACATGTTGCTACAGAACAACAAACAATTTGTAATTTAATTACAAACGAAGATTTAGACAGGAGGTTAACTACATTTTGGGAAGTAGAGCAAGTTGGTCCAAGCCAGAATTACACCCAGGAGGAAAAGATGTGCGAAAACCACTTGTAGTCCCTTTGTAGTCAAATTACCATTTAAAGAAGCGCCCGATCATCTTGGCGACTCCTACAGCTCTCGCAATAAAACGTCTGTACAGTTGAGAAAAACGTTTCAAAGCAGATCCTTCACTCAAGGCTCAATATGTCCAGTTTATGGAAGAATACATCAATCTAGGGCATATGAACCTAACAAATATTTCCGCAAGCGAGGAGAATAATTCGTCATTTTACTTACCCCATCATGCAGTCGTTTAACCGGACAGTACAACTACAAAACTTCGTGTAGTCTTCGATGGATCGTGTAAAACTTCCACAGGACGTTCCCTCAACGATATCTTAATGGTAGGTCCGACGATCCAGGAAGACCTATTTTCAGTAGTTAACAGGTTTCGCCTGCATCAAATTGCCAGCAGCTAGCCATTGAAGGAAAAGAAGATTTTCCAATTGGATCCAAGATTGCCCTTCGAGACTTCTACGTGGATCATCTAATAACAGGAGCCAATACAGTTAGTGAAGCGAACACAATCATAAAACAAATTTGCTCCAATGTGGAGGATTTGAGTTGCGAAAATGGAATTCAAACTATTCAGGCGTGTTTGATGATTTCGACAATCGTAATTCTGAAACAATTCACACTATTAGCAGTACAAATGATATAAAGGCATTAGGGCTTTCCAAGTTCGTGTGCAAATGTTAAGATAACAAAAAGATATATTTTATCTTATATATCTCAAATGTTTGATCCTTTGGGATTACTAGGTCCTGCAATTGTAATCGGCAAGTGGTTCATACAGAAATTATGGCAGTTAAAATTAGATTGGAACGAAACCGTTCCTTTTGACATTCATACAGAATTTTGTACATTCAGAGAACAAGTTGCAGAGCTGAAAACCTTTAGAATCCCTCGAAAGGTAATTCCTTGGAACGACGTCAACGCAGTGGATCTACATGGCTTCTGCGATGCCAGCACTAATGCGTACGGCGCATGTATTTACCTTCTATCAACCAATAAGATTGAGGAAATAGCAGTAAATTTAATTTGCGCTAAATCAAGAATCGCACCAGTTAAGGCTACTACAATCCCAAGGTTGGAATTATGCAGTGCTCTTCTACTGTCTCAATTGATGGAGAAGGTGAGAAAAGCGCTCCACATAAACATTAATAGAACAACATACTGGACTGATTCTACCATTGTGCTATAGTGAATCACGGCCACATCACGTCAATGGAAGACATTTGTCGCCAATCGAGTGAGCGAAATTCAAGAAACAACAGATATCAATCATTGGTATCAGATGATAACCCAGCAGACATAATATCTCGAGGAAGCACACCATCGGATCTAGTCAATTCGCAACTTTGGTGGCATGGACCACCATGGCTTTTATCAGAAGACATAATCTATGACAATTATATCGTTTTGTCCACCAATGAACATCTACCGGAAGAAAAGGTAATAAAATCGTGTCATATCATGGCCTCTCCTGGTCTAAATGACTTAATTTCAAGATTTTCTGGTTTTTCCAAACTGCTAAGGATTACAGGTCTTTGTATGCGATTCATCACTAACATCAAATCTCGTGTAGCTAGAACACATGATCGTATAAATATTGGTACTCTGTCGGCTATCGAGTTACGTTCTTCATGTCACAGGCTCGTGAAAGTAGTGCAAGAAGAGGAGTTCCCTCAAGAAATAGCAAACTTATCCAAGCGAGGCGTACACTTTCGTTAAATCTATTCATAGATAAAGACGGTATAGTTAGAGTAGGCGGTAGAATTCAAAAGGCAAATTTGCCATACTCACACAAACATCCCATACTTTTACCCGCTAAACACACGTTTACCAAGCTGATAATTGAGCATTTTCACAAAAAAACATATGCATGTTGGGATTCAAGGCACAATTGCAGCAATCAGAACGCAATACTGGCCACTCTCATTGCGCAACTCTGTAAAATTGATAATCAGAAAATTGCGTAACGTGTTTCAAGGTCAAACCAACAAGTACTGATTACCTAATGGGCGATCTCCCGAAGACGCGGGTTGAGCAGGCGCGTCCTTTTGTAAATTCTGGTGTTGACTTTTGCGGTCCATTTCTGATCAAAGAAACAAGAAAGCGCGGTAGTAAGTCTTACAAGATCCACGTCGCTGTGTTTGTTTGCTTTGCGGCCAAAGCCGTTCATATTGAGCTTGTTAATAATTTGACAAGTGAGGCCTTCATCAATGCCTTAAAGAGATTCATGGCGAGAAGAGGTCTAATATCCAACATGTACTCTGACAATGGAACAAATTTCGTCGGAGCGAACAACGAAATCAAGAAAATGTATGCCACAATAATATCTGAAGAACACAGAAACAAAATTAAAATTTTATTTAATAATAATGTTTTATTTGCAATCTAATTTTACCGACAAACATTAATGAACGAAAAGGAGAGAGAGCGCAAAATCATTTAGGTACACAACGACATCGTTTATAAATTTCGGTTTGGGGCATTTTTTTTATGTGTGCGTAGAACTAAATGAGCTTTTGCGGCCACAATGAGACGTGATCCTTCTTAGTGGAGCGGTGTAATTAAAATGAAAAATAGGACCTAGGGAATGTTTTTCGTTAATTTTATTCCCCGTGTAGATCAGGTAGGATGTACACGTAACCCTTCTACCTGATCTAAACGAATCTGTGAGGAGGAGATGGAAGATGCACCTAACATCAACATAAATCAAGTTGTGTCGAGTTGATGTTGATGAGGTTTCCGCGTAAAACTGCTATAAAGAGTCGTCCTAAAAACTATTCCGCAAATAAAGTTATTCGAATGAAACGAAACGCCATTTGCAATTAAAAAGAACTACTCCACCGGTATACCGAAGGTTCCACGGTTTTGTATTATGTTATAGTAGAGGGGGAGTTTTATATTGTGTATGTAAGAGTCAAGAACGAACGATAAAGAGGGGCAAAAAAAAAACGATACCGAACATAGTAGAGAGAATGAGGAAAGAAAAGCGAGAGCAAAAAAAAATCTCAAGTGGAAAGAACGAAACACAAAAAATCCAATATTACAAGCGGCGACGAATCTGCTGCCTCATTTTCCTACCATTAATCATACGGCCATCCAACTTTTAGACTACTTTTATTCAAGTTCTATTATTATCCACCATCCGCGTATATGTTAACTTATGTAACGAAGTTATATGCTCCGGATACATATTTATGTCTATGAATATAATTTATTGGCTATGTACTCGTTAGGAAGTACAAATTTATGAAACCGCGCTTTTTTATTGTTTCAACATTGTGAACTATGTATTATTGAAAAAAAATCTTAAACAGTATTAGAATTGAGGTGCAGTTACCTTGTAAAGTGCTTTGTTTCGTTTCGACAGTATAATTACAAAAATATAACATTTTTTTTGCTGTAAAAAAGGATAAAACTTTCCATATATTATGCAGCACAGAATTTAAGGAACTAAACCACGATTTAAATATTTTAAAGAGTGAATAGGGGAATCTATGTACTTAAGGACAAGTACGGGGGAGCGTTTTTATATTCGCGGAATGGGGGATAAAAATGATTTCTCTTTATCTGCAAAATACGCCGAAACTGCCTCCTTGACTTCATCATCGACAGTAAATTTTTTCATTTTCGGAAACAGGTAATAATCACTCGGGGCCAGGTCTGGGCTGTAGGGTGGGTGATTCACAATTTCGAAGCCCACCTTATGCAGGGCAGCTAACGCAACGCGGCTCTTGTGGACGGGCGCGTTGTCGTGCAAAAGCAGAACACCTTTCGTCAATTTTCCCCGTCTTTTCTCTTTAATGGCTTCTTTTAGTCGCTCTAATATTGAAGCGTAATATTCTCCGGTTATAGAAACACCTTTATCTTTATAATCAATCAACAATATTCCTTCCGAGTCCCAAAATACCGTTGCCATGAGTTTCCCAGCTGATAGTGACACTTTAAACTTCTTAGAGGGTGCCCTTTTTATGCCACTGCATGGAGTCTTATTTGGACTCAGGTTCATAATGATGAACCCAAGTTTCGTCTCCAGTAACAATTCGACTCAATACACCAACCTCGTCTTCATTACAGAGGTCCAAAAATGCACGCGAACACTCTATTTTTTCCATATTTCACTTTTCACTCCTGATTATGTTACTTGGTTGACGATAGCTCAAAGACTAACTGTCTAATACTGCGTTGGTTGTCTGCCTCTTCTTCCAGTTCCACTTCTTTCCTCTTCTTCCAGTTCCACTTCCTTCATGGATGTCTTTCTGGTGGTTCTCGGATTCCTGGGTTATTGTGGATTCTCGGAGTCTTCTGGATGGATCTCCCACGCTGTTGGTATCTGAAACTAACGAAACATTTGTCGGAGTATCTCCGTTGTGGTGCGGTGCTTGGTGGGCCCCACTGATTTTTGCGCGATAGCGCTACTCATCGCTGGGTTGCTGCTCGCGAGTGCCTTGTCGAAAAATCCTCGGTTGAGTTTCTTCAAGAACTCGTTCAGGTCCTGGACGTCTGCCGCTGTAAGTTGTCGGAGGACTGCCAGCGAGACGCGTCTAGGAAGTCGGAATACAAGTCGCAGAACGCGATTTTGCACTCGGACTAGTAGAAGGATGTGAGATGGAGCCGCCGTGGCCCAAGCTGGGCTGGCGCAGGTTAGGATCGGGCGGATGTGGATCTTGTACAGCATCGCGCCCGTTTTGGGATTGAGTTTGGGGTTACCGAGAATAGGATATAGCTGGTGCAGTCGGCCGATGGCCCTGTTCCTAGCTCTACCTAGATGCTCGCCGAAAGTTAGCTTCTGGTCGAGGATCATTCCCAGGTATTCGATCTTCTCGCTCCAGTCGATCTCCGTCCGAAGAACGGTGATCCTTCGGGGCGCGCTGTTGTTTTTGCGGCCGCGTGAGCATTCTCGGCACCCATCTTGCGCTGACCTTAGACATGCCGAGATGATCGTGTAGGATTTTAAAAATTGTTGTGTCGGATACTCCAATCATTTCTGCGAGTTGTTTCTTCTTTAGTCGAGCATCTTCGAGTACAATTTTTTCAACTTTAAGATAAGTGCTGGGGCGTGGTCACCTCAATGCTCCTGCCCGGCCTCTGGTCGTCTTCAAGAGATTCCCTTCCTTGTTTAAATAAACTATGCCACTTGTACACCATGGTTTTTCCTGGACAAGAGTAGCCGTAAACCAATGACATCTCATTCATTATGGTCGCGACTGATTTTCCTTGCCTGGTAAGGAACTTTATAACGGCACGATATTCGATTTTTTCCATATTTCACTTTTCACTCCTGATTATGTTACTTGGTTGACGATAGCTCAAAAACTAACTGTCCAATAACAACGAATTTGTGCGAATACCTGACCGATAAGCTAACTGTGCTGGATGTAATAAACCATAATGCATGAAAAAGCCGAAAGACAAGAGGAAGTGAATCCGTCATTTATAAGACATGTCCGATGCAGTACATTGCATCCAAAATTGTAAGTTGGAAGGTATTTAACAATGAGACAATGAGAATCTCAATTTATTGGACCAGAGCAGTTTTGTGACCTCACCAAAAGCCACATGAGAGCTAATCTTCAACAGTGGGAAACTAATCAAAAAATTTCGTTACTTTTTCAGCGACTAAGGCTAAATGTCTGCTGAAACTCAGTAAAAGATACCATCTCGGCTTTATTCATTGGCCACGGCCCTCAAGTAGGTGGGCAAGTTAGATAGCGACAAAGGCTGATTCTGCTCCGAATATAGTAAAACAACAGAACACATTTTGTGTGACTCCGTGGCGATAGGCCGACAAAGACACCGTCACCTCGAACAGGCGCACTTAGAACCGGCTGACATCAGAGTCATAGCCCCCAAGAAGATCCTGAATTTCTTTAGAAATGTGCAGATCAATTGGGACTAAAAGATCAAGGGTATTCATAATAGATCTCATTGGTCGCAGTGAAGAAAGGTATCGGCAAATATTTCGACAAAAACAAATGGAATATCAAATTAACAAGAAAGAAATTGCTGAAAGACCCGGTCTCCTTAAGAGAAAGTGAAACTGTGCAATTCTCATCATTGATTAATACTCCAAGAACTAAGAGCTAGGCGAAATGTGGAAGTCCGCAAGGCTCTGTTCTGGGCTCTGCTGCTCTCGCTGTGATTGTAAAAGGAGAACAAAACGTGATGGACGTGGCTAGTATTGTAATAGTGGGAGTAATCGCATGAATGAATATAAAGGGAGTGCGCCTAGCTTCTGAGAAAACAAAAGCAGTTCTTCTTACGACTAAGAAGAAGACTGGACATGTTGAATTTGAAATTCAGTCTCATAATATTTGGCTCCCACTTCCGACATTTTATTAAATCGATAGAATGATCGGGATCTAGCCTAATAATGCCTAATCCAAGAGGAGATTGCTAAATGGGGTGGTGCCTTTATCTTGGTAGATGGGGGAGTGAGTCGGAAGGCAGCATTGTGCAGGATTATAGCACTTTGGTATGCATCTGAATAATTTTTTCAGGTAATGCGAAAACGTGTCTTCGTGCATCTAAAGATAGAAATTCATCGTATTTTGGAAACAATTCAGTATAAAAAGAAAACCTTTGTTCTGACAGTCTGAGAGAATAGTTGCAATTTGTATAATTTTTGGCTTGCTAAAACATCTGGTGCAGTATCAATAGCAAGTTTTAATATTGTTACAATTTTGTCCCTATTTGTATAGGTTTTAAAGCGTTTAAAAGTTGGAACTTCAACCAACATTTTAGTTAGTGGAATTGGAATAAACTACTATCAAGCTCGTCCCAAGAAATGTGCAAAATTGGCTCCAATTTACAGTCAAATCTATAGACGCTTATCAAAACATTTGGGCAATTTCGATAATCGAAGAATACACCCTCTTTCAGCCATCCATTTTAACTATAATTAATTCCTCAAGTGTGCAGGAGCTCTGGAATTAGTAAATTATTCTTTGGGTTATATCCAGGCTGTCAGGTTTGATTTAAAGGTAGTACTTGATTGCCGTAGGAAGCTCGCGAAATTGGCAAAACATCACAGAACCACGCTGAGATAAGTGCCAAGCGACTCTGAAATCAGATGCAATAAAATGGCTGACAATCAAGCAAGAGGTGCCAACGAACGACCCATTCACAGGTCCAGATCCGACGTGTGGGAGTTCTTGTAGCAGCATCAAAACCTTTTCGCACTGAATAAACACTTGCATTGCATAGGCATAGTAAACTTTCCTCTCTGAGAGAAACTCCAATCCATCTTCTTGCTGACTGTTCAACAGCATACTGGAATAAGCGGACATACTTTCGGGTCAATCGATTAGATGATCCTGCAGTACATCAATTAATTCTTGACTAAGTTGCGGACCTTTTTGTCCTTGTGCAACCTGGTTAAGAAGTCTAAAAGGACTTGGAGGCAGAATAGGTCTTTTTTATGACCGAGATTGCTTTTACGGGGTCATCCCGTTCGTGCAGTCATCAAAACATCCAATTTAATACGTTTAGAAGCCAAGATTTTTATTTTTTTAAGCACAACATAAAAGAGGTCACATCCCCAGTGGGAATCCTGGAAGGATCATCTAAATGTGCGTGAGCTGATGTTGCAATGTTAATGTTTACCTAAAAACTGCCACAATTTACAATATGATCAATCCAGTCAAACAAAAACTTTCAGGCATCACCAAATTGGGCCAAAATAATAATAATAAAGTAGTGCATTTCTTCAAAGCTAACACTCCAGAACAAAGAAAGCAAATTTCATCTCAGGAAAGCCTTGGATTTTGACAAGCACCAGATCTTGCTGACCATTATATAAGGTTCACCCTTATCAGCGTTTTTCTTCCCATTTCATGTAACAATTGCTTCCATCGTCCACCTCACAAAGAAGACATAGATCTTCTACAACAACCATCTTTTCTATTAGAAACTTATTCGATAGGAACAAGAAGTTGAAATTTCTCGGTTTTTTTGGCATTATCCTACTTCTCCTTCTGCGGTCCTTACAGGTTAATTCAATAAAGCAAAACATTGCTTGCTAGAAATAGAATACATCCGTTATTACCATTGTTCGTAATCTGTGCTTCTCAATTAATATCTTCTTTATTACATCCGATATGAGCTCGCTACTGTCCGCCATCACCGACACACCGAAAAACAAACATAAATCTATTACGAGAATGGAACAAAAACGGGAGCGCGCGGTGCGCGTCCGCATAAGTCGTCAGGATACGAAAGGAAAGAAAGAAAAAAAAACACAAAATCAAAACAAACTAACGCACAATCGACAAAAGGAGAAGGAAAAACAAAAGGCGCGCACACAGGAGGCGAGAAAGGAAACACAGACAAAGGTGGACGCGACCGCATCGCGCTGTTGCCGGTCATTTATTTGATCAGTTAATGAAGTTAATTACGTAATAATGTAACGATGATGATGATGAGGACGACGCATAAAATAACGCCGGGTAATTTAAAACAGATTAGCGTCACCGGCTCGTCAAATTAATAAAACTCACTTCGCGGTTCTCTACTACTCTGTAATTCACGTGATTGTTACCGAATGTGCATTCTGAATATGTGTGTGGAACGTGCATTAAATATAAATGAACGGTTGAGGAATTATTTGGAAAAAGATAGAATCTACTTCCAGAAGATCGAAAAGATTAGATAAAGAGATTGGTTCAAAGATCGGAAATGCAATATCGATGGGCGCAAGTTGGAAGCAAATACTTCTCATTTGGTACGACTGTCCAAACTGGACTATTATCGATAGACAAAACAACGTAATAAAGAAAGACAGCTATTCTTTGCCACAAATAGACGATACCTTGAATACGTTGATTTGAAAAGTGTTATTGTATTAAGTAGAGATGGAACCGAGTGACAGAGAACCAATCTCAAACTCTACATGTTTGAGGTTTCTTCGGGAGCAAAAACTGGATGAGGAGCTACAAAAACTCGACGTGTAAACCACGTTAGAGGCGAACACCGCCAAAATTCCAAAATTGCTCAAACTTCCACACGTAGGCACTTCACTTTCTTAGAACATCTTGAGACGAGCCAACCCAGCACTCATCCGCGAACGTGTCAAATAATTCCTGTCATGAACTAGATCTTGTATCAGAGGATACTTTTTTCTCTTCATTTAGAAATCTCCAACACTTCGTCTGGAGATGATTGGTCCTTATTAGATCGCATTTCTTCTATCCAAACTTATAGAACCTTAAAACGCATTTAGAAAAAAAATCATATTCTGAAATTTCAAGTGCTTACCCCGAATTAAACTACCGTAACCATTCCACCATCAAAAATAGTCAAAAATTTATCATGACACCCTCTGTCGCAAGCAGAAACATTAGTATTATTGAAAGGTTTAAATTTCTCCATGGCTCCCAAAAGCATTCCAAAAGAAGATAGTATATTCCTGGTAGAAACATCCATTTGCACATTTCCTAAAAAAAATGGCGATTTTATACGTTTTGGAAAAGCCAAATGTCTTTTTTTCGCAAAACTTTTTGACAGAACTTGTCCAAAGTCAACAGTCATTCTCCCTCTTGACAAAGGAAAAGCTGCTGTCATTCTAGACAAGTCACATTACGTGGCCAAAATATCAGATCTCTGGTAAGATGACAGCTACCCCCGTTTTGATGCAAGCCCACCTCAAAATCTAAACGGCAAGTCGGAAGATTTTCGCCTCTGACGTGGTGTAGTCGTCGAGTTATCGTAACTTTCTGGCACCCCTTACAAACTTCATTAACATCAATAGGAGTCTAATCGATCTGATAAAGTTCTTGGTTAATTTGTTCAAGTGCAGTTTCAGAAAGCGTTGATTGTTGTTCTTTTCTGTTGAAATTATTTGTGCATGATGATCAAATAACAAAGAGAGAACGATGATACTATCGTAGTCAATTACATTCGTAAATAAATGATGAATCTTTAGCTGAGTCAAATCAAATTTGAAATCGCCACAGAGAAAAGCAGTTTCCTTCATACAATCCAGGAATATCTCAATGAGATAAACTCAAGTATCAGTACAAATTCTTCACGATGTCACTCTGAGGTCTTCATATATGTATTGGGATTCTATCAAATTCTTTGCTCCCTATCCAGTCCAAGAGCTTTAATAAACTGCAATAGCTGTGATGGTTTCATAGTAGGTATTTCTTCTTCGTCTAGGACGTCTGTACCGGGATAGTTGGAACTGGTTTCTGTGATAATGGTACAGTTATCTATCAGGTGTTCCTCTCTCAATCTTTGAGTTCGTTTTTGTAGGTGCTCATCCCAATACCGCAAAGCGGCTTCTATCCCACAAACGAAGTTGTGACGGCCTTCCTTGTTAATAACTGTTGCTGCTAATTCCAAATCGTTTAGCCAAGGCTAACTGATGGTGTTAGAACTGAGCTCCATTATGACTGCTTGGCTTTCGAAGAAAATTGCAATACTTTGCTTCCAATAGTTCCTGTCCAAACCCAGTTGAACACATCCGTCAATTGCATTGATCTTGGCTTGCTCAAGCATCGGCACAATCTCAAGCACAAACTGTCAGTATGACCTTTTTTTTATAAAATCTCTCTCTCACTCAGGGTTCAGGTGGATTCTAGACTCGTTTCACACACACATAGAATTGAAACACGGTTTTATATTTTTTACTTTTAAAAATACAATTTATTTAAATTGAGCGCTTATTTCTAGTG
The DNA here is from genome assembly GCA_023690525.1 of Holotrichia oblita. NCBI lineage: Eukaryota > Metazoa > Arthropoda > Insecta > Coleoptera > Scarabaeidae > Holotrichia > Holotrichia oblita. Next base: position 50,561,487 of record CM043023.1, on the reverse strand, counting down.
ATAAATGTTCATTAAATATTTGGGTTGGTAACGTTTGAATATACAACAGCTAAGTTCCCCACGTGTGGAAATTAATTACCATTTAGGGTTTTTATAATACAACAATACTTAATTGAACGTAAGTAATTGGAAACGATTAGTGAATTATCTAGGATGACAATTGGTTTGATTTATTCTTTTTAAGGTTAAGATATGGGAATTAATGGAACTAATAGCACAATGTTTATATAGGACAAACCTACATTTATGGTTTTTCTAATTGGTAAGTAAATTTTCTAATATTTAAGGCTTGAATCCTGGTTCTTCAGAATATTGAATTTGGAAGATTCTTAATAGATCTTTTCTAAATTATCGTCCAGCAACAGAAGTTGGTGGCTAAATATGAATTGGGTATCGGACAGGATGAATTTGATGATATAATTTGTGAAATTATAATTTTTAATATGGTGTTTATATTTTAGGATCAAATCTAACATAGGTCTTTCTACTTTTGCGGTAAAGTTCCTGGGGGCTCGGCTTTGGAACCATTCACATGCTATTTAATACTGTTTGCCTTTAGATAAGGTGAAGGATTCTCTCTCCCATTCTCTATTATTATTTATCTTCGTAAAAAAGTTCTTTTAGAAGCTATACTTTCATTGTTCGATGGACTTAGAATTGGGGAAAGTCCCGCTTGAGATGACCAAGCACTCTGCTACAAAGTCTCGTTCTTTCCAATCCAGCCCCCGTTTTAATCAGTCTGTGCATTGCCGCAAGGACCACTCCCTCCGCCATTACGTTTAGGGCTAGAGATGACCAGGCTCCTGGGTATCAAGTCCTGTCCTCTCCAGTCGAGGCACCATCCTGATTAATCTATGCATTGCCGCAAGGGCCACTCTTTAGATAAGGTGAAGGGTTCTCTCTGCCTTTCTCTATTATTACTTACCTTCGTAAAAAAGTTCTTTTAGAAGGTATACTTTCATTGTTCGATGGATTTAGAATTGGGGAAAGTCCCGCTTGAGATGACCAAGCACTCTGCTACGAAGTCGTGTTCTTTCCAATCCAGTTCCCGTTTAGATCAGTCTGTGCATTGCCGCAAGGACCACTCCCTCCGCCATTACGTTTAGGGCTAGAAATGACCAAGCTCTCTGGTATGAAGTCCTGTCCTCTCCAGTCGATGCCCGGTCCTGATTAATCTATGCATTGCCGCAAGGGCCACTCCCTCTATGACTATGTCCAGTGTCTTGCCTTCTCCAGTCCAGACTCCGTCCTGGTCAATCTGTACATTGCCAGAAGAGTCACTCCTTCCACCAGTATGTCTAAGGGTGTGACATCTAGGATGACCTTTAAGGCCGTGGTTGGGCATATTCTCATAGCTCCCGTGATGCATACACATGCTAACTGTTGCAGCTTGGTTAGAACATTCCTTGTTATGACTTGTAGGACCTTCTGCAAACTTCTTACTAAGCTCATGTACAGGGTGGGCAAATTTCGATGTTTTAGTAGGGGATCTCGGTAACTATAAGAGGTATCAAAAAACGGATCACGCATCCTCGATCTGTTTTTTCGCGAAGAGGATGCTGGTGAAAACCAAATTTGGCTATCGGCTTTCGGTTTCGAGTTATCCCTGAAAATTCGATTTTTCCCATTTTCGTTTTATCACGATATCTCGGCTATTTATAAAAATTAACAAAAATGACTTTTACGTTCTTCAGGCACTTTTTTGTTTAGAATGCAATGGCGTTAGAGAATTTTTGAAAAAAATTTCGAAATTCCAGGTAGGACACAAAGTTGTATTTTTTTATATGGAACATATAGTTGGCTATGATATCATTAAAAAGAAGATTTTTTGGCCATTTCAATGATATATATCATCTGGGGTGTATTCGTTCGTTTTCACTGTATTATAGCAAAAAATTAACATTTTCCATTGATTTTCATCATTTCATTGCTTTTTGTTAGTAGGCGTGTGTCATTCGACATACATGAATCTGTCAGTAGGTTTATAAATAGTATCAATAGTTTAAGTTGATTATTTGATTGTTGCTTCACCTTAAAATTATAAATTTGCTATGGCTTATGAAAATTACGAAAAGTATGATATGTTGGAATGCTCTATTCTCAATAATAATAATGCTGAAGCTGCATGTGAAACATATTTTAATCGTTACCCGGAAAGAAGGCAACCTAATAAATCTATTTTTGGAAGATTGAAAGATAATCTCATTAATTTTGAAACATTCAACAAATCAAGATCGAAGAATTATAATAAGAAAGATACTGAGGAAGTTACGGTCAATGTTATTGGAATGGCAGTGGCAAATCCTTCAATCTCAAGCCGTCAAATTAAAGTGGAATTGGGTATATCACGATGACGTGCGTTATCAGTTTTGAAGAAACATGAGTTTAGGCCATACAAAGTGAGGAAAGAACAGCAGCTCCTACTGACTGATCCTGAACGACGCTTAGAATTCTGCAATTGGTATCTTCAACAAATTCAGGAGGATCATTTTTTAGAAAAATTATTTGGACGGATAAAGTCTACATTAGCAGTGCCGGAATTTTTAACCGACACAATGAACATTGGTGGCCTGATGTTAACCCCCCTATTTGACAATCGTATTCTGGCATACCAAATTTATCAAGAAAAATTAAATGGTCAACGGTATTATAACATCATAAACCAACATGTACTAGAAGAATTTTTGGAAGAACTGCCTTTGAACGAGATAAGAAATGTATTTTTCCAGCAAGACGGCGCACCGCCCCATAACACTGGAATAGTCTCAGGATTGCTGACTGAAAATTTTGGAGACAACTGGATAGGCACGGGCGGACCAGTAAGGTGACCACCACGTTTGCCGGATTTGTCACTCCTAGATTTCTTTTTCTGGGGACATCTTAAAAACCGGTTAGAAACAAACTGATAATAACATTAACGAAGTGAGAGAGAACTTTATACGGTGTCTCAATTCTGTTTCTTGTATTCATATTCACAATGCACTTCGGAGCGTTTCGAGACGGTGTGAATTATGTATTGTAAATAATGGGCGCCAGTTCGAACATCTATTGTAAATAATTTTTAATCATGTTTTAATTTATTCTCAACATGAAATTTAAAATATGTTATAATGAAGTTCCAAAATTAATAAGATTTTCTTTCATTCAGTCAAAAATAGATTTATTAGGTTGACTTCTTTCCGAGTAACGATTAAAGTATGTTTCACATCCAGCTTCAGCATTATTATTATTGTGAATAAAGCATTACAGCAGTCCATACAAAAAAATACAACTTTATGTCCTACCTGGAATTTCGAAAATTTTTTCAAAAATTCTCTAACGCCATTGCATTCTAAACAAAAAAGTAGCCGAGATATCGTGATAAAACGAAAATGGGAATTTTCAGGGATAACTCGAAACCGAAAGCCGATAGCCAAATTTGGTTTTCACCATCATCTTCTTCTCGAAAAACAGATCGAGGATGCGTGGTCCGTTTTTTGATACCTCTTATAGTTACCGAGATCCCCTATTAAAACATCGAAATTTGCCCACCCTGTACAGTCATCACAGTATGTTTGGGTCGCAATCCCACGTTTTCCCTGCTAGGTTGCGGCATATCATTAAGACTCTTGTTGCCTTATTCATTTCCAGTTAGGTATGCTTGTTCGACAGAATATTTTTTGCCTTTGTCTTTTATATTGAATTGATGCTCAGCTCTATTAATGGACACCACTCATTAGTCATCTTGCCTTTACGACGTTCCACCTCAGAGGCGAGCAGGCACTACTTTGAGGTATGTTAGTGAAAAACTCGAGGAAAGGATTTTGTAATCAAATCAATTTGTTAGCTTAAGTACCGTTTGCGTTCTAACCTCCATTTTGCCATTAATTCATCAGTACCTTCGTACTAAATTAAATTGAGTAATTTCCGAGGACATTTCTTTAATAAAAGTCACTAAATCTTCAACACAAAATTTAAGCTAAAATATACCGCAAGGTAGTAATCAAAATCCTATTCAATTTATTTTTATATAGATTAAAATAATCAAATTACGAGTAGATCTAATTTCATCATCTGCATTTTTCCTTTTCATAGGTAGCCCACATGTTTATTTAAACGAATTAGAATTAACCATATACAAATTCAAATTACGTATCCTGATCCAACCATAATTCATGTCGAGTAAATAAATATAAAAAAAGGCGATAGAGAAAACTAATCTTCAATGCAACCTGTCCTGTTGATTCGGTAATTGCTCTCGTTTCGTGTATATCCTTACATAGCCGACCAGTGGCGCCACATGCGCTCTATACACACTATTATACATTTTAGAAAGCAGGTGTAAACCCGTGCGTAACCAACTACTTGCTGCCGCCGGTATACGTTCAAATGACGAAGATTTATTGACTGCTTGTTCGCGCTGACGAATCCGGGAATATGTTCGTCGCTGTAGCGCTAGTTCTTCGAAAACAAATTGAACAGTGTTCAGGCCCAATTAAAATCGAATTTGATCGGAAAGCACATGCCTCGAATAGGCCTTTTCCGGTCCTTTATCCTATTGGGTTTAGATTCTAATGATATGGATCAAATAGGTTGATATCTTGCGATGAAATCTATATGATTAATTATTTAGTTTAAAATTTGAAAAGCGGAAGATATTTTTATCGGAGATATCATTGCAAAATTTTCCGGTTCTGCTTCGTTCGAGAACTGACGTTTCAAAGAAACACGCCTATCTTACACTTACCAAAGGTCAAGTTGAACTCATCTCCCTTTTTACATCTAACCGTTTCGGAGAGCTGCAAGTCCTACCGAGCGCAAATAAAAGAACACTTCGAAATATAATTAAGATGGAAGCGCATTCTATTCCACCTGTAATTAAGACGCATTTGTTATGCTCCTTGGTTTTCACGGCGATACCGATGCAATAAGACCGTACAGGGCAACCTCAGAAGGCGGGAGGCCTTCGAATAATCGTAATAAGAATAATAATGACCATTATCCCGAAGAAGAAAGGACTATGCGTGGCGGATGGTAGAAGTAATGCTGGCGATCATTTGTTGGCCGTTACTGTTGTCTTTACTGTTAGCGGTCGCTGCCGCTACTAATGATGATGAAGCCGTCGGTAATGATTGCCAAGATTGTTTTTCTTGTCTTGAAGATTCTGCTAATGTTCTTTATTGTCTTGGGGTGGTCATTGAAATGTTACTTTACTTCAAACGTGAATGGAAGTTATTAATTCTTTAGTAAGATGGATACTTAAACGCCTCTTTGAACACATATGAAGCTTTAAGCTAATTTTACCTGTAAAATCATTCCCGTACAGAATGCTATTACTTTTCTGAAGAGTGCTAAAGAAATAAGTGATCTAGTGGCAATAACATCAAGAAAATCTCGGCAAAAACATATATATTAAGTTAGCTACAAAATAAATTAAATTGGATGAAAGGACTCTGTGTAGTACCCTACAATCAAAATTCCACTTGTGGAAGTCTTTTTTGCTCTGTTTCTACTATAAAGGCTGATAATAAAACTCTTATACCTGCCACCACCCCCTTCCTCTCCCTCACAGTTCCAAAAAAATTAAATAAAAATTGTTTGAATATATTTTAATTTGAGAGAAATTGGACGAATAAAGAAGAATAATTGACCCCATAGTAAGTTCTTCGAGGAAGCACAGCTGGTGAAACGCTGCAACAATTAAGCTGAGGAGATGAACAAGAAAACATGCTACAAATAAATGATGAGGGCCAAAAAATAGAAAATTTAAACGCTATCACAATTAAAACGGGATAAACATTTTCAATAATTTTTTGCTTCAGTTGGTGGATAAGAAAGCAGGCTCCAACTATCTTCTCTAAGGGGCCAAGATGATAAAACATGGACAAAAATTATTATTCCATAAAACTTTTATTTTGGAGGGAGAGGAAGGGGTAACAGAATAAAACGTCACAAAAAATGCAATAGGAATCAATGAAAATGAATTTACCATTAATTTAAATTTATTCAGGAAGTTGAACAAAAAAACGGATTGCAAATATTTTAAAACAATTGAATGATACTTTAACAATTTTCTCTAAACAACGAACACGATAAAACGCAGTAAAAAAATGACAAAAATCGGGATAAACAATAAAACACTTGTCAAAAAAATTTTAAAAAATAATAAAATTACTGCATAAAAGTTTTATCATGGTGGCGGTGAGGAGGGGGAACACTGTAAAACGTTGTAAAGAATTTAAATAATTTTTGAGGCGTGACAAAAAATTTAACATTTTCATTTTACAAAGACTGCAACGTCTTGCTATAAAATAAAAATAAGAAAATTAAATCGCCTCTTAATTATAATTTTTTTTTTTTCGAGGGTACGAAAAATAATAAATTTAACTTGTATAAACAGAATAAACACGTTAAAACGAGCAAACAAGCAAAAACTTGAATTGATAAATTTTAATTAAAAACAAATGTAGCATCTCGCTATAAAAATTTGAAAAATTAAATGACGCTAGAATAATTTTTCGGGGGGTGAAAGGTGTTTGAAAATTAAAAAAAAAAAATTTCATCATTAAAATATTTTAGGCAGAGCTATAGAAGAAAACACTTTACACAGACTTAAAAAAAAAACTAAATGACGCCAGAAAAAAATATTTTTCGCGGGGGTGAACAAGTCTACAATGTAAACAATTTTTTTTTCAAAGAGACAGAAAGGACGAAACGTATAATTTAATAACAGAACATTTATTGACGAATTTTAATTAAAAAAATTGCAGCATTTTGCTCAAACTAAGAAAAATAAATAACGTCATAATATTCGTCCTGAGGAGCTTAAAACTTAAAAAAAAACTTTATCATAAAAATTAAATTGTTCTGTACCACCAGACATAGAAAAAGTAAACTTTATCATTAATTTTTACTTCGGGGTGGTGGACAAGAAAGCAGGCTGCAAACCTTTTAAAAAAATTGAATGACGCTTTGTCAATGTTTTCTAAGTGATGGAACACCTCCACCGCCAGAAAACAATCCTCCTCCTCCCCCCTCCCCCTCCCTCCCCTCCCCCCACTCCTCTTAAAAATCAAGAACAAAATTGGATGTAATAAATTTGAATTAAACAAAATCAAAAATTAAGAAAATTAATTAATGGCATTAGTAGGAGGCGATGGGAGGCGAACAGAATAAAACATTGTATTAGTAAGTATTAAAAAGAAATCGATTCTACCGTTAAAAAGTTGTCGAGTGCCAAGAACACGTTTGAATTATTTTTGGGACGCTTTTCCTGCGAGAAAAAAAGCCCCCGTTGAAAATTAAACAACGCCATAATATTTGATCAAAAGGACGAAAAGGGTAAAACTGAAACTTTAAAAAAATTTCTGAAAAACAGCATGGATAGCAAAACACTTTGGCATCGCTCGTACTTCAACAAACCGGCATTAACCACCCCTCTTCAACCCTCAAAAATTAAACAATTTTTTCTATGAACGAACAGGATAAAATATTCAATCGAAATCTGTAACTACAGTAGGCGCTTAGCAGCTCTGTTAAGTCTTATACCACGTGATGTGGATACAGACTTCAATTGATTATCTACCATTGAGAAATATTAGATCGCTAGAACAAAAAAAAACACTTCGAAATAAATTTTGCTATGCTCCCAGCACAAAAGCACAAGTATTGTTGTGAATATTCTTCTCTACTCCCTTCCACTCTCCGCCTCTCTGCCTCCCACCCCCCAAAATTAAATTAAAAAATGTTATCTTAACAATTTAATGACGCTATAACAATAGTCGTCAAAATAACAGAAACAATTTTCCATTAAAAAAATTGAGGAGGGTGAGGAGGTGAAGGAAACTGTATGTAAAAATAAACGAAATCAAAAAAATTTTCTTTTTCGAAGAAGCTGAGCGAAAAAAATAAGCAATGAAATCAATTTCGTCGTTAAATGATATTTGAAATGTTGGGCAAAAAAACACGCTTAAAAAAATAAACACAAGTATTAATAAAAATTCTCTCTGCTGCGTCCCCCACCCCCCACCAAAAGCTTAACTAACTTCGTCATTTCGTTTTTTCGAGTAACATTTAAATTACGCTATAACAATTATTGTCGTCAAAGTAACAAAAGCAATTTCTATTAAGAAAAAAATTAAGGGGGGCGGTGAGGGCGGGGGAGAAAACTCTATGTAAAAATCAACGACGTCAAAACATTTTCTTTCGAACAGGCGAAGCGAACAAATTAAGCGCTGAAATGAATTTGATCGTTAAATGAAATTCGAAGTGGTGGACAAAAAAACGCACTAAAAAAATAATAAACAAATAAATGTGTGCAGGCATTTAGGCGAAAACACAAGTATTAACGAAAATTCTCTCTACCCCGTCCCCCACCCCCTCACCAAAAACTTAAACAATTTTGTCATTTAATTTTTTCGAGTAAGAATTAAATAATGCTGTAGCAATTGCCGTCAAAGTAACAAAAGCAATTTTTCTATAAAAAAAAATCAAGCGGGGGGTGGAGAAAACTCTATGTAAAAATAAACGACATCAAAACATTTTGTTTCGAAGAGGCGAAACGAAAAAATTAAGCGATGAAATGAATTTCATCATTAAATGAAATTCGAAGTGGTGGACAAGAAAAACGCGCTGAAAAAATAAAAAATAAATACATTTCTGTGGGCATTTAGGTGAAAACACAAGTATTCATGAAAAGTCTCTCTGCCGCGACCCCCACCCTTTCCCTCCCCGCCCTCCACCCCCACCGAAAACAATTTTGTTTAATTTTCTTGGGTAACAATTAAATGACGCTATAACAATTGCCGTTAAAGTAACAAAAACAATTTTTCTATTAAAAAATAATCAAGGGGGGTGGAGAAAACTCTATCTAAAAATAAACGACGTCAAAACATTTTTTTTTTCCGAAAAGGCGAAGCAAAAAAATTAAACAATGAAATCAATTTTATCGTTAAATGAAATTCGAAGTGGTGGGCAAAAAAGTGCTCTAAAAATAAATAAATAAATAAATAAATGTGTGTAGGCATTTAGACGAAAACACAAGTATTCATGAAAATTCTCTCTACCGCGTCCCTCGCTCCCTCCCCTCCCCCCACCGAAAACAATTTTGTTTAATTTTCTTGGGTAATAATTAAATAACGCTATAACAATTGCCGTTAAAGTAACAAAAACAATTTTTCTATTAAAAAATAATCAAAGGGGGTGGAGAAAACTCTATGTAAAAATAAACGACATCATAACATTTTGTTTCGAAGAGGCGAAACGAAAAAATTAAGCGATGAAATGAATTTCATCATTAAATGAAATTCGAAGTGGTGGACAAGAAAAACGCGCTGAAAAAATAAAAAATAAATACATTTCTGTGGGCATTTAGGTGAAAACACAAGTATTCATGAAAATTCTCTCTGCCGCGTCCCCCACCCTTCCCCTCCCCGCCCGCCATCCCCCACCGAAAACAATTTTGTTTAATTTTCTTGGGTAACAATTAAATGACGCTATAACAATTGCCGTTAAAGTAACAAAAACAATTTTTCTATTAAAAAATAATCAAGGGGGGTGGAGAAAACTCTATCTAAAAATAAACGACGTCAAAACATTTTTTTTTCGAAAAGGCGAAGCAAAAAAATTAAACAATGAAATCAATTTTATCGTTAAATGAAATTCGAGGTGGTGGGCAAAAAAGTGCTCTAAAAATAAAAAAATAAATAAATAAATGTGTGTAGGCATTTAGGCGAAAACACAAGTATTCATGAAAATTCTCTCTACCGCGTCCCCCACCCTCTCCCCCCCCACCGAAAACAATTTTGTTTAATTTTCTTGGGTAACAATTAAATAACGCTATAACAATTGCTGTTAAAGTAACAAAAACAATTTTTCTATTCAAAAATAATCAAGGGGGGTGGAGAAAACTCTATCTAAAAATAAACGACGTCAAAACATTTTTTTTTTCGAAAAGGCGAAGCAAAAAAATTAAACAATGAAATCAATTTTATCGTTAAATGAAATTCGAAGTGGTGGGCAAAAAAGTGCTCTAAAAAAAAAAAAAATAAATAAATAAATGTGTGTAGGCATTTAGGCGAAAACACAAGTATTCATGAAAATTCTCTCTACCGCGTCCCCCACCCTCTCCCCTCCCCCCACCGAAAACAATTTTGTTTAATTTTCCTGGGTAACAATTAAATAACGCTATAACAATTGCTGTTAAAGTAACAAAAACAATTTTTCTATTAAAAAATAATCAAGGGGGGTGGAGAAAACTCTATCTAAAAATAAACGACGTCAAAACATTTTTTTTTTCGAAAAGGCGAAGCAAAAAAATTAAACAATGAAATCAATTTTATCGTTAAATGAAATTCGAAGTGGTGGGCAAAAAAGTGCTCTAAAAATAAATAAATAAATAAATAAATGTGTGTAGGCATTTAGGCGAAAAACACAAGTATTCATGAAAATTCTCTCTACCGCGTCCCCCACCCTCTCCCCTCCCCCCACCGAAAACAATTTTGTTTAATTTTCTTAGGTAATAATTAAATAACGCTATAACAATTGCCGTTAAAGTAACAAAAACAATTTTTCTATTAAAAAATAATCAAAGGGGGTGGAGAAAACTCTATGTAAAAATAAACGACGTCAAAACATTTTTTTTTTCGAAAAGGCGAAGCGAAAAAGTTAAACAATGAAATCAATTTTATCGTTATCAATGAAATTCGAAGTGGTGGGCAAATCAGTGCGCTAAAAAAAAATAAAAAAAAAATAAATTTGTGTAGGCATTTAGGCGAAAACACAAGTATTAATAAAAATTCTCTCTGCCGCGTCCCACACCCCCTCACCGAAAACAATTTTGTTTAATTTTCTTGGGTAACAATTAAATGACGCTATAACAAAAAGATTTTTTCTATAAAAAAAAAATTAAAAGGGGGAGGAGGGGGCGGAAAAAACTCAATGTAAAAATAAACACATATTATTACATATTTAAAAAAAAATTAAAAAATCAAGGATTGTAGGCAAGAAGAAAGTGTTTAAATAACTTTGAAAAGCCTTCTATTCGCCTCGTTAAAACTGAATCAAAATATTTCTTCAAGAATTTTAATTTAAAAAACGCCACAAAAATTATCGTAAAAATTTCAAAAAATTTGCACGGAGGTGAACCAAAAAACACGCTAAAAAAAATTAAATAAAATATAGTTTGCCATTAAAGATTGTCCTTTCCGCCCCCCGTCCTTCTCCCCTCGCGCCACCCCACGCCAAATTAAATTTAAAAAATTCTTGACGAATATTAACTAAGTAATAGAACACTGTTTAAAAAATGTTTTATAGATATTAAAAAAAGGATATAATTTTTTCGAGGGGGCTTTCGCGTTGACGAAAATTTCAATTCATTTTTATAATTTTTTTCTCTTAACGAAAATTTCCTTTTTATTACAGAAAACCACAGAACATGGAAAATAAAATGGTGCAAAATCTATATTTCAGCTTCTAAAAACAAAAAAAAAACAATTTAATATATTTCTGAATCCCACATCCAACGTACCTTTGGAGGAGGAGGAATTTCCATTTACTAAATAAAGGCTATACTTTGAAGCAAATTTAATATCTCTAAAAGAGAGTACTGCTTTGATGAACCTCTTTAGAGTAATTAAATTCACTTTAAAGCAAAGCCTTTATTTACAAAATCAACATTCCCCGATCAAAAATTCGCATTTAAATTGCCAAAGATGGTACATAGGATGATTTCTATTGATGTAGATACATACAACGCGGGCATTTGCATTCATTTTACTGTATTTGTACACGAATCAGATGAAAAAAGGACGGTACAGCGGCAGGGTCGGCTCACTTCCTCTTTAATCTCCTGTCTAGCGCGGAGCTTATTTCCGGAAAATCACAGAGACAATTCCCCATAAAAAAGTGTCGTTTCGCGAACCGACGAAAAGGTGACATCTAAAAAAAAGGATCCGCTCCTTTTTTTTTCGAGCAAAAATAAGATAATGGAAACGATTAAGCAAACTTTACGATGTACACACACACACACATAAATATTCCTGTCAAAATCCATATAATAGGAAACTCGTTAAATAAAATTTAACAAACTTATAAATGTGGGAATTTTTTTCTTATTTTTCTATATTTCGATTCCATAACGGAAGAGCTAAATTAACAGTAGTTATGCACATTTGTCGTGTTAATTGCGAAACATTCAGCAAAATCATCGGCGTTAGGCAGATGTTTCTACTACGTACCGAATGGCCGGAAATTGTGTTGTGTTACGAGGATTTCGTTAGTTGCGGTTTGAGTTACGACAAAGTTTATAAAATAGAGACGGTTTTACAATTTGCGATAGATACAGAAATAATAATCAACGACCGAAACAGATTGGACGAGGTGATGATTGAATCTTCGGCGCTTATTCCTGTTCGATATTTCTACGATAGGTTTGTTTAAATTTCGAATGGGATTTTATGATTTCGTTTCGTTTGAGTGTTATAAGAAGAAAATATATAAATTATTACAAAATAAAAAATTGCAATCTTTTCGTTAATCTTTTTTTCTTTTAATTTTCTGCGTGTTCGTATGTATATGTATGTGTATTGAGCGCAAAGGGAACAACCAAAGGGCATCGTAGATTTGACCGTACGAGGACCCCCCGTCGTTAACCTCTGTTTCGGCATGGTACGGGACCTGGAGGGCGCCATTAACTCCGCGGGGAGTCCTTCACGGTACGATCCCGTGCCCCGCCTAGTCTAGTGTTTTTCTCTTCTCTATAATATACAGATAGATGAGAGAGCGTATATATGGAAAGGGGGTCAGGGTGAAGGGGCGCCCGTGTTCTATTCTCTTCTGGGGCGAACGCAGTACAAATTGTTACGAGATGATGGTTATAGGATCGCTAATGCACCCTCAAATAAGCGTAAACAATCGACTAGCGGCGACCTGTGCACGGACCAGGCGAAGGCCAACTGTTAGATTTCGACGATTCCGATGATTTATTTGATTCTTTTTGTTTTTTTTTTTAAAGGGGAATGGTGTGGTTTTGCCGGGATGATTTTTAGCGGTGGTTTTGTTTTTGTTTCGGGGTATTCGTTTTATCGTAAGAACGGTTTCTTTTCTAAATAATTAAGGAAACTAATGAATTTGTATTAAGTTCGAAAATCATGCTGCCCAATTATTGTGAGCGTCCAGCCCTAAATATTTTATTATAAACATTCATTTCATCGTAAACATTAAATCGTAATCCGAAGAGGGTTAAGAACACAAAAGAATGTCAAACTATAAACGTTTTTGTATGTGTCAAAATACTTTAAGCAACTTCAAATGTAACAGCAGTTCTTTCGTTCAAATATGTTTGGCAGCACTCACTGTTAAAATGACTGTCAAAATGATTTAAAAAGCTGTGAAAAAAATAACAGTTGCAAGCTTCAAAACATTTTATTACTTGGAAAAAATAACTATTAAAATATTTCTCACAGCTCTGAAACTGTAAGTAACAAGTAATTGACAACAGTTTGACAGCCGTAACTGTCAAAATAATTCTATAGTTCACATAACAAACACGCCAAATTTTTGTAACTGTCAAAAATACTCCTGGCAGCTATAAAATTTAAAGAAATGGCAATTTTTACAAAAATGGTCAAAATAATAATATTTTTTTTAATGTGTGGTGGGTGCTTAGTTGCAGTGACTCCGTAAGCTGTATTACGTGTCTGGCTATCACTGCAACTCTTGTGGTGTAGTTTGGTGTGTGTAAGTTGTGTTTAAATGGATTTGTGACAGCATCATATCGTCTTTTATGATGCCGCGCTGTTAATCACTTTGCTCCCAACAGCGAATGGCAAGTCGATCCGGGATTAAACTCTCTGAAAAAATGTCACCGTCCCTCACAACGATAGTCAGCCGCCTAACCACTGCTGCCATCGACCCGTTTTTAATAATAATAATAATAATAATAATAATAATAATAGCGTAGCAGACAGAATTAAGTTTTTTTAATAGCTGTTCTATCTGTGATACCCAATCATCAATGTATGTATATGCCCAAAAATTCTATTTCTTGGCTAATATCTATCTTACAATCGCGAAGTGCGAGCATGTCTTGAATATTATGGAGGCAGTTTTCTGATTATTCATAACTGGTTGATTTGAAAATTGAAATCTGAAGCAGCCGCCACCAGGTTCATATCATCTGCATAGCAGCACATTTCTCTACCAGATTCAACCGACTCTGCAAGCAGGTCATTGATAAAAATTACGAACAGGGCAGGACCAAGAATACTGCCTTGGGCTATTCTACAGTTATTGATTGCAAGTTGCGAGCTATAGGTTTTCCCATTATTATTTAGCATAACACGCTGATACTTCTTTGAGAGATATGAACTAAGAAGCTGTAGAGGACGCCCTCTGACACCATATTTTTCCATCTTTGCCTGCAGTAGTTCTATGTTCACACAGTCGTAAGCTTTAGAAAGATCTTTACATAGTCCAAGAGCCAGGTTCCCTTCTTCAAGACTACGCAAGATAGCCGTTTGCGTAGACCTTCACGCTATGTGGGCATGCTGATTATGCTGGAGTAGACCACACTTGCCCATAAAGTCCACTAACCTCCTACAAATTGCTAGCTCAAAGAGCTTCGAGAAGCCAGTAAGCATACTGATCGGCCTATAGTTTTCAAGCAAGTGGGGGTCATCCTTTCTATATATTGGTCTTATTACTGCTATTTTTAGCTGATCAGGAAAGACATCCTAATTGAAAGAACTATTTATGATCACATCTTCACTATACTGGACGGGACTTCATCTATGCCACTACTGTGCTTCACAGAGCTCTTCCTGTGAAATGCCATTCAGGTAGACAGATTGGGCATTTTCTTTAATTGGAAGGCTGGACTGGGCTCCAGCAACGCTGATAGTTGCCTTAGAAACTATAGATGTTAGAAACTCATTGTATTGTTGCCCCATTTTTTCCATATCTCCTTCCAGATCCATCGCCGTTGGGGCAAAATCTTTTCCAAGTATCCCATTGCAGATAGTCCACATACATTTAGTCTTGTTGTCAAAATTTATTAATCTTACCCCGATATTACGAGAGCGCTGTTGCTTTAACAATGCATCATATTCTTTTTTGACTACATTGTACCTATCCCTGCAACTAGGATTTGCTCTATTAAGTTGGAGCAATAGCGATGCAATTTACTTTTGCATGCATTGAATTCATAATTATTATAATCGCACGAACAATGCATTTTATTATTTCTATGCTTACGAGTACGTTTAATCGGGAAGCAATGGTTAAAAATATTGATGAAAACATTTGTAAAATTATTCCATTGTACATTGACGTCATTGGTGCTAGTAACCACATCCAACCAGTTTGTTTCAGACAAGCAATTCATGAAATATATTTTATTAGGCCTTTAATTCGAAATTGTACCTTTTGCGCTTTATGGTCTGATACAAAGGTTTCCAAAATACTTTTAATTATCATGATCTAAAAATTGTCATTTTCCCAATTTGAGAACGAAAGCTATTAGTATATTTCTGACAGCTGAGAAGTTGTAAAAAAGCAAGTAAATAAAATTACAAAAACAGTTCTTAAAAATACTTCTAACAGCTACAGATATTTTTGACAGCCGTCGAATTTTAAAGTGATAGTTGTAACTGTCAAAATATTTTTATCCATAATTGTGTCAAAATTTCAGGCGTCTACTGTCAATAGTTGTTGTTTAACAGTGTGTTTTGTGCAGTGATAAAACACTTCTGGATGGCTGGGAAAACGGCCATGGAAATTCGAAATATTTTGCTAGAGGTTCATCATTTTCGACCATTACCTTCTGAGTAGCCGAGTTCAAATGTGGCCGCACAAGCAAAAGTGACAAATAGCTCAAAAACCGCTACCAACGATGAAATGGTCGACAAGTTTCATGATGTCGTGTTAGCCGATAGCCGATTGAAGCTGAAAGCGATAGCACAGCCAACAGGCATGTCAGATGAACACTTTGGCCATATCTTACATGAAAAAGCTTTAGCTGCGATAGGTACCGCGTTTGCTTAGACCGGAACCAAATCGTAATCGGGTGACAGCTTCTGAGGAGTGCCTGGCTAGGATTCAAAGCAATCCAAGAGATTTCTTCTTGAAGACTTGGATCCATCACTACATAGCGGAGACCAAGGAACAATCGAAGCAGTGGACTCTTGTGGGCGAATCAACTCCGAAGAAAGCAAGAAAGGTGTGATCCTCATCGACTATCTGCAGAAGGGAAGGACGATCACGAGGAGCAATACTGCAGCGATTTATTGACCCGATTCGATGCAGAATCGGCCACGTTTGCAGTTTGTAGAAAAACAAATGCTTTCCCACCACGACAATTATTGGGGGGCTTATTCGTCCCACATCTTCATGCCCAAATTGAATAAGTTGCGACTTTTTCTTGAAAAAATCGAAAGATTTTGCAGACCTCGGCTCGAAGAGACTGGAGCACCGTTTGAAAAAGTGTTTTGATCTTTGAGGAGACTACGTCGAAAAATAAAAAAAAATCATACCAATACAGTGTTTTTATTAACGATTTCCGAAACATTTCAGGTCGCCCTCGTATAGTTACATTTAAATTACAGAAAACAGTTGTAATATGCAATATTTCTGACAGCTGTCAAAGTTGAAAAACTGATAATTTTTATAAAAGTGATAGTTGAAGCTACGAGGGAGCGTTTAAATTTTCTTTTTCAATATATTCACCTGCAAGACGGATACATTTTTCACATCTTTCAATTAATTTATTTATACCCTCATAAAAAAATGATTTCTCTTTATCTGCAAAATACGAGGAAACTGCCTCCTTGACTTCATCATCCCCAGTGAATTTTTTACCCCGCAGCTCTTTTTTCATTTTCGGAAACAGGTAATAATCACTCGGGGTCAGGTCTGGGCTGTAGGGTGGGTGATTCACAATTTCGAAGCCCACCTTATGCAAGGCAGCTAACGCAACGCGGCTCTTGTGGACGGGCGCGTTGTCGTGCAAAAGCAGCACACCTTTCGTCAATTTTCCCCGTCTTTTCTCTTTAATGGCTTCTTTTAGTCGCTCTAATATTGAAGCGTAATATTCTCCGGTTATAGAAACACCTTTATCTTTATAATCAATCAACAATATTCCTTCTGAGTCTCAAAATACCGTTGCCATGAGTTTCCCAGCTGATTGTGACACTTTAAATTTCTTGGGAGGTGCTGTGGCCTTTTTATGCGACTGCATGGAGTCTTGTTTGGACTCAGGTTCATAATGATGAACCCAAGTTTCGTCTCCAGTAACAATTCGACTCAATACACCATCCTTGTCTTCATTACAGAGGTTCAAAAATGCACGCGAACACTCTACGCGCCGTTGTTTTTGCGGCGACGTGAGCATTTTCGGCACCCATCTTGCACTGACCTTAGACATGCCGAGATGATCGTGTAGGATTTTAAAAATTGTTGTATCGGATACTCCAACCATTTCTGCGAGTTGTTTCTTCTTTAGTCGAGCATCTTCGAGTACAATTTTTTCAACTTTTTGGATAAGTGCTGGCGTGATCACCTCAATGCTCCTGTCCGGCCTCGGGTCGTCTTCAAGGGATTCCCTTCCTTGTTTAAATAAACTATACTAAATAACGCTTTCGATCTCCAGAATTGTGTGAAAAGATTTATTTATTTTTTTTATATTTCGAAACGGTAACGATTAAAATATTTCTATTAAAAAATTTCGTGACAGCCGTCGAAATTGAAAAACTAATAGTTTTGACAGAGGTGACAATTGTTGCAGGCAAAACACTTCTAAAGTCCGTATATAGGCAACAATGAGGAATTCGAACTTGTAGGTCTTTATTTTAAATATTTCTGACAGCTGTCAAACTATAAGGAACAAGTTCGTGACAGTTATAACTGTCAAAATGCTTCTAAATGCTATTAATGAATTGGTAATTAATTCTTGTAACTCTCAAACATATTCAAGACAGATGAAAATATTTAAATTGTCGTTCCTTTAAATATTGTTTAGTTCGGCCGATATCTTCTAGTTCTTTCTTGACTTTTGATTCCTGTTCCTCTCTTGCCACTTGTCCCTCATTTGTTGTTTTAAAAACCCTCCGCGATGTAAAATATTTGATAGTGAGAAGAATATTGGTAAAATAGAAAAGAATAGAAGAAATTCAAATTTATTATTAAAACTGAGAAGAAATACAAATTTATTATTAAACTAATAGAACACTTCATTAATCATAACGAATCAAGAAAGAAGATTACCCCCGAACCCGGATAAAGACCGTTGAAATTACCATTTCTGCGACGATTTTAACAAGATTTCCAGTATCAACCCTTATCTTATCGGAACCGACGTACAGAAGCTGTGTAGGAAGCATTCAGTAGACTGATCCTAATCGGCTTGACATCGATGCCTTCTCCTTTCCTATTTATTGTTAGAGAAGCTACGGAGTACCGGTGGCATAACGCGCGTAGAAAGACAGGCTTAAAAGCCGGGAACCCGAGAAACCAGAAGTACTAATCCTCAATGTTCGTTTTACCGGAATCCACGTATACAAGCCGATGGAGTATTATTGAAACCATAGGCGACCTGAACGAAATCCGATTGTCTTCCTTTTCTGAGCTGTTGTATATAGAGGTTTAAAATTAAAAGTTGTAATAGATACCATAAAATAATTGTTTCATATTTTCATCCTTATTTTTCTTTTTGCATCAACGTATGTATATGTTACATAGATGCAATGTAAGAAATATAGTTATAGGGTATTGATGTTTTGCGGTCGTGTAACCGAGATGGGCCAACCACCTCAAACGGTAGCCGTGGTTAGAACAACATCGGATTGTGTTTACTTTGTAATCCGGAAAAGATGCCGACGACGAAAAGTCGAAGTTAAAGTAAGCGAAAGAGGGACTGGAATAATATTTGTGTTGACTTCTAAAGGAGAAGGGTGACACATAAGCGGCGAAGGTATATAATTGAATTTGGAAACTTCTCCCTTGCATTTGATATACTTAGATGTAAGAGGAACTTATTTTTAAAACTTCTGTCTTTGGGAGATTCCTCGTTATTGATTAATATTCTTTAAATCTTATAACGTTCTATATTTTGCTGTAATAACAAATTTCTGTATCGTCACGCTATGTATGAGCCGGGTATGTTTGTAAAAATGCTGGCTTATCTATTATCTGTTTATGTCATTGATTTCAGTCGTCTCATAGCTCTTTCAAAGCACGTTTTGTTGGTGATAAAGTCTCTTTTAAAATATTTTTCAACGGCGTTCAATATGGAGAGCCGAAGAAAGTATTTGCATCATGTTACCCAGATAGCAAATTAAGTGTTTGGAATATTTGGCACAAGGTTGCCGCCGTAAAGCGTAAAGTTTGTCATAGACTTGATGTCGGCAAGTGTGTGAAAAATGACAAATTCCTACTTGACAAATGAAAAGTCTGTCGAACACTTGCGCAAGTCTATGAAAAGTCTTGACGAACAACCGTACGACAAGTATTGCTGTTGAAACGCGTCGGTGTTTTAATAAAAACTTGTTTGGTGTTTAGTGGGTTAAAGTCTTTAGTGTTCAAAGACAAGTTTGTCACAACGATTCATGCTATCTGGGTATGCTTCAATGCTTTTAAGAAGAGGTAGTAGAGGGTGTATCGTCTGCGATACCCGACGACAACTCGTTGTGGCGGCTCTCTAAGGCGCTAAAAAGAAAGAAAGACAAGGCTAGTGACGGTGGCCCACTTCGGGGCCCTGCTGGAGCTGTCTACTCGGACGAAGATAAAGTGACGGTTTTCGCCGATCACATGGAATCAGTGTTTGGTGGGGTCGGGGGTCAGCCTCTCTATGGCCCTTTACACCGGGAGGTTGGCCTCTTTTTCGAGAATCTGCCTCTGATGCAGGGTGATCCGCTTGACCAAGTCAGTCGTGATGAGGTAACATCAATTATCAACTGCCGCAAAAACGGCAAGGCTCCGGGGTCGGATGGGATTGCCAACTCCGCCCTGAGAAGACTACCGAACAGCATCATCGATGTTCTTGTTGATATTTTGAATTCCATGCTACACCATTGTGTTTTTCCGAGCGTCTGGAAGCACGCGAGTGTCGTGATGATCCATAAGCGCGGTAAGGATCCCCAACTCCCTGCGAGTTACAGGCCGATAAGTCTTCTCTCCAACCTATCTAAAGTCGCCGAGGCAGTCATCTTGACTAGGCTGCGAGAAGTTATTCGAGCTGGCAACTTCTTGCCAGACGAACAGTTCGGCTTTCGGGAAGGCTTGTCGGCAGACCTTCAGCTCATCCGATTAACAGAGGAGATCCGGGGCGCTTTGGAGTCGCGGCACTCCACGGGTGCAGTTTTCCTAGACTTCGCGCAGGCGTTCTACTCGGTGTGGCATGATGGGTTGCTGTTTAAGATGGGCGGTCTTGGCATCTCTTCGAAGCTGATCTCCTTAGTAAGATCATACCTTTCCGACAGGACATTTTGTGTCAAGCGATCCGGCTTGTTCTCAACCAGAAGACCGATCCGAGCGGGAGTTCCGCAGGGCTCACTTCTAGGCCCTGAACTTTTTATTCTTTTCACCAGCGACGTCCCTAATCCGCCAAGCACTAGACTGGCAGTGTTTGCTGATGACACGGCCATTTATGCAACATCTAGGAACGACGCGCTGGTGATAAGACGACTCCAGCGATCCGTCGACGATCTGACGGAGTGGGCCCGGAAATGGCGGATGCTCATAAACCCCGATAAGTGTGTGGCGGTTCGCTTTTCTCGAAAGCGGAATCCACCTCCCTCGCACGTCACCGTTGAGGGACGCGAATTACCTTGGAGCCCGAGGGTCCAGTACCTTGGCATGGTCCTCGACTCCAAGCTGACGTTCCGCCGCCACTTTTCGATGTCCATCTCTCGCTTCTTGAGGGCAAGGTGGGCTCTGGCTCCCCTCATCTGCTTGAAGAGCTCTTTGAGCCTTAAGCTCAAACTAATGATATATATGGTATTTCTCCGACCGATACTGACATATGGCGCCCTCACCTGGTCCAGCGCCTGCAAATCCCAAGTGAAGAGGCTCGATGTGGTACAGAACAGGGTGCTACGTACCATCTTAAATGCTCCCTGGTTCTTGTCCAACATGCAAATACATAGAGACCTCAAAATTCCAACATTACCACAATATGCGATGGCGCTGGCCAGGAAAACCCTTGAAAGGGTCGCTCGGTCGGAGAACCCATTGGTCCAGCACTTGGGGGAGCTGGATCCTGATAGACCCCCTCCTCTTGTCGCCACTAGGCGAATATTAGATGTTGAAGCTTAGATCCGCCATGAAAGGGCCCCAAACTGAAGTCAGGGCAAACACCTGAACTACATCTCCAATGGCTAGCAGTAAGCCATTTACTAGCGATTAAAAGGCTAAGGGACATGTCAGTCCAGCCTTGAGCAAAACGCAGACCTCGGGCGGGGGAGAAGAGGTAGTAATGCAAAAATGATACTCCAGACGAGGATTGCATCATTTATAGGAGTTGCATTAGGACTATTAGAACTGTCCGCAATAATTGGTTTAAGAAATTTAGAGCTGCCAATTTTGAATTGAAAGATGAAGCCCCCCAGCAACGACGGATATCAACCTCCTCAAGAGTACGCTCACTGAAAATCCGTGATCTAGTGATCACGAGATAGTGGATGCCGGTAACATTCTGAAGACAACGGTACATAATCATTTCATCAAGGTGAGGGATGTGAATCGGTATGAAGTTGAAGTTTCACACCAATTGATGGAGACTGATCTTATGAAGCGCGACTCTATGTGCAATTTGCCTCTTCATCGGTATGTAAAAAATCTTTTTTTAAAAGAGGATTGCTACTGCAGACGAGGATTTTGGATTTTACATCAAAATGTGCATCGAAAACGCACTTAGTTTACTAAAAATCGACCTTCAACTGCTGCGAAGCCAGGATTTCATCCGAAGAAAGTGCTCCTTCCACAAGATAAAACCATCAATTGTGCAAAATATCAATCAACATCAAACTGCAATCAACTCGATAAATTGAAACGACAACGCTAGACCGCATGTTGCGTCCTCCGTACTCCCCAGATTTTGTCCCATTCGATTATTACTTGTTTCTCTCTCGTTAAAAAAAATTATTACATCAATTTTTTCGATAGATATAAATAAACCATCGTTAATAACTGCTTTATTCATAAGCATGATGTAATAATATCTTCGATCTTAGGAACTGAACATTTTTTGCACTTCCCTGAGGAAAATTTTCCATAAAGACCTCGGTATGAAGACTTACAAAGTTTAATTAGTTCAAGAACTGAAACCTCATGACTATTCGATGCGTTTTAAGTTCGCCTAATCGGCTGGAAGTCAGCGTTTTAAACGTCATCATTGATAAGCCGATGCACCCAAAAAGAGTGACTGTTTGGTGCGGATTTTGGCATCATTGGGCAAGATATATCAACGTTTATTTTAATTTTCATTTCAAATGAAACTCATTACCACACTCAATTAAAAGATTTACTGTCGAGAGCTAAACTCATGCTTTCTAAACCAGACTTTATTAATTTAGAAGACACGTCATTGATATAAATGTCACTATTCTATGGAATGTCAAACTAAAGATCTTGTATTTGCTTATACAGAGTGAGCCACCTAACGTGTAGAATTTGAACTACTGGTCAATTTGATTTTGATAGATAGAATGACATTCACGAATTGACAGAATATTAGTTCGTGGATCGATTCGTGAAGCGAGTTCGTGAAAGTGGATCTTTATTGGACAAAACAACCCGTTAAAGTTCTCGACCAATGCGCCTAACCGATAACATTGCTCATGTTGTTCAGAATGTGCGTGAAAATCCATCAACATCTACTTGTCATCGTTCTCAATTTTCTGAACATTTCTCGCGCTTCTCTGAGGAAAATTTTGCATGAAGACCTCGGTATGAAGGCTTGCAACACTCAATTAGTCCCGTGACCATCCGAAGCGTTTGCCGTTCGCGAAATGCGCTGGAGATCGCTTGGCTTTCACTGCAAAATTATCTCCTTAGATGAAGCCCATTTCCACATCCAAAGCTATGTCAATAAACAAAATTATCACATTTTGGGCTCAGAAAATCCAAATAGCATCACTGAGAAACCGATGCACCCAAAAAGTGTGACTGTTTGGTGCGTATTTTGACATCGCTAGGCAAGAAGTAAGAAGCTTAACGAATGTTTTCTACAAATTGAAGGGGATGACCTGGACAGGGTTTAGTTTCAATAGGACGGCACTATTTGCCACACAGCCAACGTAACAATTGCACTTTTGGGCATCGTTTTCAAAAATCAACCGAGATTCTGTCACTATCATTTGATCACCTCGGAGCTCTGATTTGAGCTTATTGAACTATTTTTCATGGGGAGCCGTTAAGGATAAATATTACGCTAACCATTCAGGGAGGATTGAAGCCTTGAAACACTAAATCGAAATTGCCATTCATGAAATCCAAGTCCAAACGATCCAAAAAATACTTGATAATTAAGTTGATCGGATGGTGTACTGTAGGACCAGCCGTAACAGTTATGATTCAAATCCAAAACGTTAGATGGCCTATTAGTTACTAAAATTTGATCCACCGATGAAATTAAGAGAAATAGAGAAATTAAAAATAATTGTAAGTTAATAAATATTTATTACCCTTACTGTATATATGCATATGTATATGTATATGTATATAAAAGAAATCTATTTCCCAATTCTAATTGTGTTTAGGACCTTCGTCTATCACGTTATTAACAATCTTAAAACACAATTTTAACGCAAGTGGAACGTGTGAATTTGTTCGATTCCATCAAAAATTTCTATTTCAGCGATTGGCTAATCGAAGCGGATCCACCTTGCTACTCTCGCGCAGATGACTCGGCCGTTTTCCCCGAGCTATTGTGTTCGTGGAAGAGACCGACCGGGGCTATATCCAGCGTTTTGAGCGGAGACTCTGACAGGACAGCTTGCCGAGTTGCTGAAATGACTGTGCATCTGTGCGCGGTAATTAATTGTTTTGTTTGCGGCGACCGTTGTACGCTGCTCGCAGCACCACGGGATCCTTCTTGCCTAATATTTTAACCGTGAAAATTATAAAAGTGCTTACTAAAAGCGTCGGAATTGAATATATACAGAGTAGTCGATTTAAAAATGGAATGTTTTCGATCGTTTTGGGAAGGATTCTAATCTAGTATTGAAGGAATTTAAATTAAATCAACCGCTATTGTTGATGAAACCACATATTTATTTTGGTGTGGATATTTATAAATACCAATAGCCATGATATAATTCATTTACGAAAGAATTTAGATACTTAAAAGACATTCTTGTGAAACCCAAACTTTTATTTCGTATTTTTTTATCTCAAAATAAACTCCTCAACATAAGTTTACTTGATTTAATTGTCAATTTCTTGACTTATTGTGCGAATTCGGTATCAAAATTTTGTTCGTTGCTCATTCCTAATTCCTAGACGTAAATTAGCAGCTGACGAAGCAAATAGAGCAATTGATTTGCTACAGGGTGGTCAACAACAAAGTGATTCAACTTTTTTTCAAGTTAGCCAAAGTGTCATTTCTAGACTTTTTGACCAATTTCAAAAAACTGGATCTGTTGAAGAAAGATCCCCATCCCATCGAATGTTGTCACCATTTCTAGAATGTTGAGTAGGAGGCTTGCAGAAGCCACAGGAACTTCAATATTAGCTAAAACTGTCAGAAGACGTTTATGGGATGTAAACTTACGTTCTAGACGACTTCTTAGAGGTGTACCATTGACTCGCGAACATAGACGACAAAGATTAGAATGGGCAAGACAGCATGTCAATTGGACGGAATTCACTGATGAATCCAGATGTGGTCGTTTTCGGATAATCGTCTGGACACAATCTTTGCTGTTAAGACACCGGCAATCAGTACAAGAAGTCCACCCTTTCAGAGGAGGAACTATTTGTGTATGGGAAGGCATTTGTTATGGTGGCCGTACTGACTTGCTGATTATTCCGGGAAACATAATAAATCAGGTGATCAAAAATCTTGTGCCAAAGTTTCATGCTGCTGTGGGTCCTCATTTCCTCTTTTTTTTTGGACGATAACACTCATCCACACCGATCCATGGCAGTTATGGATGCAATTGAAACGAATGGAATTCCTCATTTAGCTATACCTGCTCTATCGCCTGATGTAAATCCCAAAGGGCATGCTTGGGATCAGTTGCAGAGAGCTTTGGATCATCATAATCCCCAACCACAAACAATGGAACAATTGAGAAATTAGGTTCGACAACTCTGGCAACAGATTCCGCAAAAAAACCTTTAATGATCTCATAACCAGCATGCAAAGACGTTGACCAAGCTGTCATTAAATCCCAACTTGGGATCAGTTGCAGAGAGATCATCATAATTCCCAACCACAAACAATGGAACAATTGAGAAATTAGCTTGACAACTCTGGCAACAGATTCCGCAAGGAAACTTTAATGATCTCATAACCAGCATGCAAAGACGTTCACAGTTATAATCTTATTGCTGAAAGGGAAATTAAGAAGAAATTTGTGTTCATTTTTCTATTTTTTTGATTAATTTGAAATTAAGTTATTAGTCACTTTCATATAATAAAGCAAGGGCCAACAATAAGGAAACTAAAAAGAAAACAGTTGAATTAGTATGGACATATAATAGGGATAAAGACGGATGGAATTACAAGAAAAATAATGGAAGCAGGATACCCAACAAAGAAACGATGAGGAAGATATTGAAGGAAGTCGATCGATCAGATAAGGGAAATGGGTATCAAAAAATGGAAAGAACATGGAAGAAATAAAAGTAATGATAAGGAATAGAATGGAGTGGAAAAATTGGGTGCACAAAGAATCGGACTCTACATCTGATATCTGAAAAGGTATAAGAATACGAGAAGAAGAAGAAGAATAAGAAGATTTGAAAATCTTATCCATAGTAGGTTCCAGTGCAGACAAAGAACAAAACCATCATAATTCAGGATCAACATTTTTTGATCTCTTTTCAACATTTTTGCAAAAAATCTTCCAGGGTCTGTTCATCCTTTGTAACTTCTAAATATTTTATATATTTGGCTGTCGTTTAAGAAATAATTCCTTTGCATCGTTTCATTAGAGTTTCTGCCAAATCTCTTCTGTCTTAATAACCCTTAACATTGAATCGCAAATTAAACAATTCTACAATGTCAGCGTAGTAGGTAAACTATGGGCGCATCAACGCAGCCAGTCTTCGTGGACAGCCTGTATAAGCTGTATTTTGACAGCTAAAACCTGTCAAACTGTCATAATTATGACAATTTGGTGGTTTTACACAGGTTTCAGCTGTCAAAATACAGCTTATACAGGGTGTCCACGAGGACTGGCTGCGTTGATGCGCCCATAGTTTACCTGCTCAGCGTATTGTTGCTTCTTCCTGTGGATATCGTATTCGACAAGAAAAACGTTGTCTGTCTGCGCCGGCGATCTGTATCTGACAAGGGATTTCCGAAATCACATATCGATCTCCGGGTTGCATTTATAATTGAGTCAACGTCTTTTGAGTTGAGTGGACACGAGCCAGTTAAATCCGCAAGTTTTAGATAGCCGTAAATTAATAACGTAGTTAAGAGTAAGTCAACAAAGATTAATAAATGTAGTCGTCAGGCTTTCACGGCCGCTGTTGATGGCTGCTCTTCGGTTCTCGGGTTCTCTGCCGTGTAGAAAGGTTGTGGTACTTCACACTTCTTCAGAAGTGAAGAAGATCACGACAAGATGATCGAAACCTCAAATACCACAACCTTTCTACACGGCAGAGATCCCGAGAACCGAATTTGTATAACGGAATTGTGTTGTGTTTTCCCCATTTGATCGCCGTCGAAGGATTGGTACCTGCTAAGAGAGTGCTCACTCTGAGCAACATTATTATTATCTAAAGCTGTCCTGATTGATACGAGTTGGAATAATAAAATTATCGAATATGAACTTAAAAAGCCATCTTAGCCAATTATGAACCTCTAATGCATTTGGGTGAACATTGCAAATGTTGGTATGGTGGCAACTGTTGCGGTATTATCCTTGTGATACGCAAAAAGAATACAATGATTACCCTCATCTGGAAAGCAACGCAGCTTTGCTGGGATGGGATGAATAGTAGCAGCGCCATGCTACTGCTGAAGTCAATAAGTCGTTGTATGGTAGCAAGAGGAATGACCAACCATAACTCCCTAACGTTAGCCGGAGGAGCCGAATAACGTCAGACATATTCGATTGGATTCAGATCTGGATTGTAGTTGGACGCACTGTTGCATTGATGCTCATCACGTTTCCGATGAGCCAAAACTCGCACGTCATCGACGCTTTATCGGAAAAACATCGACAAATCGACATTTGCATCGAACCACTGGTGTCGTGTACGGGGGTGCTCGCGAGTCAGTGGAATCCGCTACAACGCACAGCGTGTTCGCAGTCCACCCTCTGTAAACACTCCTTTCTGCTTGCCAAACAGCTTCAGATTAATACTTAGCAGAAGTGTGCTTTGATGGACGCTCTCAGTTTCCGTACCACACGCTTCACTCCTCTACGTTGCTCTCCGCACTGCATTGAAAGTTGCCCCTCTTTGCCGACTCTACTCGTTAATACTACTAATGCCAAGAATTACGTTAAATGTAGCCAATAGCTATGAAGAACAGAAGATCAAAATTTAAGAGGCTATAGATACATATCTATAAAAAACAATTCTAGTGCTACAACAACAATCTAGAATAGTGCCTCTTGAAAGTGAAACTAGGAAAATATGAATGTAAATAGGTTTTGCATATTAACCGAGATAGTGTAAAGGGACCCGTAATATATGCACCTACCTTAATAATAATACGTGGAAAACAAATGAACTATGTCGTGCATAGATCTCGAGATTGATGGAGTGGGCCTACAGCACATTAAAAATGGAATAACAATACTTTTGTCGGCTAGGATCGGACATACTTGGCACTCCCGTAGAGAACAGGTTAAAACTGTCAGTGCACATCTATTTACTCTATTAAGTGAGAAATAAAATATCTCCCAGAATAAATTTAATTAACGGTTGATTGACTATTTAAAAGAGAATGTATGGTAACTTTGTGGTAATGGTTACCCCATGTTAGTTTAGAGCAAAACATATTCATACTTCTATTTATGGTAGATGATATGTATGTCAATAATAACTACTTATGTGTAATTTCTTTTACTCTACATGTGAAATCGTACTGGTATTTTTTAACAAATGACGTTCTTTAGAATGTTGAAATTTCTTATTACGCTTAGTAGTTCTGAATTATAAAAATCTAATGTCCAAATAACTTTTAACATTCTTTTGACGCAAAGAATTTTTAATCATCTAAAATTTATACGATTTTTAGACAATATACATAGATTTTTTCACTCAATTTATTTTGACTAAAGTCATGTAGATAAAAAAACATTTAAAGAAAAATACTATAATTTTTGGCAAAATTGCTACAAGGTGAAATGTGATCTATTTCTAGTTATCAGTAATTTGTTCTTACCGTAACTTTGGTTTTCTGCCAAGAATTTATAAGTTTGTAATATTTCAAGTTTCTTTACTGAAGTGAGAGTCGTATTTGCTATCACTCATTTTAACATCCATACATACTTTTAAAGAGGTTTCTATGAATTGCCATAGCGCAATTGTATCGTAAACAAATGAATAATTTAATTTCGTTGGAACTCAATTATGTCATATATATTCATTGTCATGGTGAACGTGCTTGTATTATTAAAGGTTTTGTATTTTAATATTAATGCATACTAATATTTGAAATAAATACTTACATTTGTAACTTCCCGCAGATTTCTCCACCGCATGTATCAACTTCCTCTAGCATTAGATTGATGTTTAGTGCTTTAGATACCAAAAGCACGGCTCTGGACTCGGAATGCACGTCATTATAGTACAATGTTATGACATTTGATGAGTGCTCCTCGTAGAAAAAACGCACTATAAATAATTTCACACTTCACTTCATCAAATCGCTATTTTCGTTTTACATGTTATTTTAAAAATGTAATTTAAAATTAAACGCGTACTGTATTATGTTACGGTAGGCGCGATATCATACATTCCAATTTAATTAGTTAATTGTTTTTAGTTTATGGTAGGATCATTTGTGTCAGTTGATGCGATCACAGTACCTCGCTCTGTTATGGGTGCTGGAAGAAAATCGTTACGATTGTTATATTACACAATGCTACGGACGTGCGTTATGGACAATTCTTTTCCTTTCGTTGGTGAATAGCAGAAAATAATACAAGGTGCTGCGACAAGTGTATAGTATTGTGGTGTGACGATCACTGAAACGACAAGCATGAATGATTTTGCTGTTGCTCTGGTGGTGTTGTTGCTAGCGTTTGTTGCTGTACGTAACTACCGTTATTGTTATTTCCCTGTACTTTTTCTGGTTCATACGCCGCCAGAGTATGAAACGAAATTGTTGCAAGTCAAGGACTGCGCCGTTGTAATAATGTTTAATATAAATCTAATGAGAGTAGCGCGACATAGACTCGTGGATGAGCACGGTTTATAGCATGCTGATGCGATGCGACACTATTATACTGTTTTACGAGCCGTGTCCTCTTCGCGAGAGTATATATACATATATTTTTTACCCGCAGAAATCGAGTAAAAAAGGTATGCTTGGGATTCTATGCTTAGGAATTCACATTAACTCCCGCGTCTTTTATCACCTGAAAATAGAATCGCTTTAAATATATCAGACTAGCGGAATTTATATTTTCACTTTCTTTTTTATCAATGCAGATTTATTTGAATCAGAATATTATATTCACACGAAAAATAATTTCGTTACAAAATGCATGTAATTTTCTGCAAATATTTATTTTTTGAATGAATATATTTTCTTTTTTAATATTTGTCAAAAAATATTTCTAATTTGTTAGAAATAATTATGGTATTAATCTTAACAACAAATTTTTAAAGCAGTAAAACTGAAGTTGGAAAAAATAGCTAGGTTCCAAACTAGCTTTAACTTTGTTTTTTGACCCTCTTCTATCAGAAAATTAACAAAATAAAAATAAATCACAACTGTCAAAATCTTATTTTAACAGATGTATACTATTTTTATCTTGAATTTTAAGAAGGTTATCTTAATGGTGCGCGAACAATACAACATTTCGAGGAGTGAATGACTACTTGGATACTTAATCCAATATTTAGTCAATTAACATTATCAAGCATATAAAGTAGTTCGTTTTTTGTAATTGCTATAGTTTTATGTTTATTTATAGTCAATTTCTATGAAAGGAAAGCTATTGTGGCCATAAACAAAGCAAGGCTAGTAGCATTGTTATGGGTTCTAGGCTGTTGTGAAATTTGTAGATAATTCTGTGTGTCGTGAAATATGTTGCCTGTATTTGAAGCGTACAAATTCAGCCCATTTTTTTGTAACTATAGGATATTGCAAACTGGGTTTACAGAACACGCCAATTATGCAGGAGAAAACACAGGGATGGAGAAATTATAGTGCAATCTAACAAATCATACACAACAACTTTAAACAACAACTGCAGTATCCTAGCTGTGGAATATACAAATTTGTTATTTAAATTCACAAAAAATAATGAAATTAGAATATAAATCTTTGACTAACTACTATACCATATTTGCGCAAAAAAAAAAAAACCGAGGGCATTTTTTTCACTTATGTAAGTCTTGATTTTTCACCTAAAAGAGTTTTTATTGTGCTTCCGTATTTAATAATACAGTAATAGCGAAAGCGGAAGGTAAACAGTATTGTTTGTCACGTTAACTACAAGTAAAGGTAAATATGTAACAACTGTCATATTGAGTTATTGGTATATCAGGTTTTTTCTGTCTGTTAATAATTTTGTTAGCTGTTGTGTTAATTATTACTACAATTAGAGGATTGTCTGTAAATATTATATGGTAAACATAAATTAGACAACGCAATTTTTATAAAATACCAATGTTTTTATTAACTATTCAATATCGTAATATCAAAATATAAAGTTCTTTTAATCCCACATCTTTCCACATGTAGATCAATAAAACAAGAATGAATGATAATGAATTGATAAACATATTACGAAATATTATATTATATCCGAAATTTCTTCCGGAGGCCATTCCACAATGCTTATAACGCTGGACTTTTTATATACATATGCCATTGAATTGTATTACATAATTAACAGGTTATCGGGAAATCTAGCAAATAATAAAATTACTTATATTTTGAGTTATCTATTTTTTAGCCAATATTCCGCACAGAAAATTAATGCCTCATGAGAATATTATCGAAAATTTTTGTACAGAAGTAATATTTTATATAGCAGATATGTATACAGGCCCGCTGATATGTATGGAAACGGTCGATTATTGGGTAAAATATACGAGATACCGGAAAAACTTAAATACAAAAGTTTTAGGGTTTTTAAATGCTTATTAGTTAATAATAATTTTAAGTATACAGGGTCGGTGGTACAGTCGTGGCACGTCAAAGTTACATTTTTTTAACGGAATTACCTGTATATTATTAGATAATTCAACTCTTTCTTCAATTTTAAGTAAAAATTGTAATACACATAATGTACCTAAATCCAACCGTTTGCGAGTTATCGATATTTGAAAATATTACTTAAATAAAATCTAGGTACCTAAGTAGGCTAAGGCGCACCTTAAAAATGTCATAGCACCTTGTAAAATAAGACTGTAAACCTAAATTTTACAATAGAGAACCTAGATTTCTCAAAAGTTAACAGGAATTAAACATTCGCCGGTAAATGAAACAGATTTTTTTTTTCAAAGACTTGTGGTTTTCGAGATTTTTGAGTTGAAAGATGCCCGAGGAAGTCACGTGAACCAAACGCAAGCTGACGTAGAAAACCTGTAAGTCAGATTATAGGGTTATGACATTACTAATATGATAACACAAATGTAAGATCCTTTTTAACCATTAATACATACAATTAGTACTTTGTGTACATGCACGACAATACATATTATTGTAACGTACTTATGTACTTGTAGAATATTACTAATTTTAATACCATACTACTCGTATAGGTTAGGTACGTACTCTTCTCTGCCAAAGGTTCACTGGCTTGCAATAAAATCTCGTACACTTAGTTTTGGCTGTATTAAATTGATCGTTCTGTTGACATTTCTAATTTGACATTACTGCATTTAATTAAATCATTCAAAATTGATCAACATGTTGAAATTATCTGAATGTGATAATGTATTGATATTGGCAAAGTTAGAAGAAGGATGCTCCACAAGAAATGTAGCTAGAATGTTTAATATAAATAAAACTACCGTTTTGAATGTTAAGAAAAAATGGGAAGAAAAATAGAAGTGTTGAAAGAAAAGAAGGGCGACGAAGAATTTCAAATCAACAACAAGATGAATTCCCATAATAAAAATGAATTGTGGACATCAATTCAGAATGCTTGGGAGGAATTAAGTGAGGATCAGAATATTTGGAGAAACCTTGCTCTATCAATGTCAAAAGACTTGCCCGAGTTTTACACGTTAATGGTGCAATGATTAGTCACTGATACTTATACACAATTACCTACTGCTTCATTTGTATGTTGTCGTTATTAATTAACAATACGTATATGATACTAACCGAATTTTGTATTGGATTTTATATTAAATGCCACATTCGAAACGGACTA
Organism: Holotrichia oblita; assembly: GCA_023690525.1. Lineage (NCBI taxonomy): Eukaryota > Metazoa > Arthropoda > Insecta > Coleoptera > Scarabaeidae > Holotrichia > Holotrichia oblita. The sequence goes on along the minus strand of CM043023.1, from coordinate 50,528,773 downwards.
CATATGTTGATTATCACATCACATGTGATTCATATCTTATATATCATACCTGTCAAATCTAAAGTCAGCTTACATTAGCAAATAATTTAAAAATATAATCAAACTTGACATTAAGGTGTACGAGATTTTATTGCAAGCCAGTGTACATCTCTCCTCATGGCAGTGAACCATTTTTTTTTTTAAGTAAACAGAAATCGTCCGAATACAAGGCACAAGTAGTCAAGCCATGGATTTCGATAACATAAACAAGGCTTCATACGTCACACGTTGTGGTTCACGTAAATGCCGCGTTTTGGGAGAACGTTGTAATCGTGCTTCTTTCTTCCCTGATTTCTAGGTAAAAAAAAATATATTTTTTCGTCTGGGAATAAAAGAAATAGTTTTTTCTCATGATTGTCTGTAAATTTAAAGAATAATTACAAAGTACATAGGTTCTCTATTACATACTTATTTTATTTATAACGTTTTTTTCAAATACAAGCTATACCTAGATCTAGGTATAGCTTGTATTTGAAAAAAAAACCGTTATTGTAAAATTTAGCTTTACAGTCCTATTTGATAAGGTGGTATGACATTTTTAAGGTGCGTCTTAGCCTACTTAGGTACCTAGATTTTATTTAAGTAATGTTTTCAAAGATCGATAACTCGGAAACGGTTGGATTTAGGTACATTATGTATTACAATTTTTACTTAAAATTGAAGAAAGAATTGAATTATTTAATAATATACAGGTGATTCCGTTAAAAAAATGTAACTTTGACGTGCCACGACTTTACCACCGACTCTGTATACTTAAAATTATTATTAACTCATAAGCATTTAAAAACCCTAAAACTTTTGTATTTAACTTTGTCGGTATCTCGTATATTTTACCCAATAATCGACCGTTTCCATACATATCAGCGACCCTGTACATAAACAAAAGCTACAATTCCAGTTGAATAGATTGCGTGTCAGATACTTGTAATCTGTATCAACGATTTATCTCTACATATTATATGACCTAACGTTAAAATTGAAGCGCACATAATCATTTTGGAGTCATGTTGCAATCATAATGATGAGATGTAATCATGGCTGAAGGAAACCACTGTGTTGTAAAATATTTGGTTTAAGTACAGGTGAAAGAAGTATACATAGTGATACTGTTTTAATCAAAATAAATCATACTAGGGCGACATTTTTGAATAAAATTGAAAACATGTTTAGTGAAAATTATAATAATTTTAAGCTAATCAGATGCTTTTTCATTTGAAAGAAAAAGTTAATTTGAAGGAATTTGAGGTGGAATTTCTATTTTAAACTCATATCGATTTAAATAAAATACTGAAATATTTACTAGAACGGGATTCACTTTCGTAGAGTTTAGTTTTAAGTAAAAACAAATTCATGTTACCTATATACAAAACGAAAAAAAAACATTAAAATTAACGCAATTTCTTTTAAATGAAGATATCTTCCTACGTTAAAACTTCATATGAATTAAATAAACTTCGCTGAGCAACTTCACTTTAATTTAGCGCGTCAACACTATTATGGATATATTGAAATCGTAAAAGAACATTTGAGCGTATGTACGTGTAGTGTAGGTAGTATCTATTACAAAGGTAATATTTCTGAACATAGACCTTTATTGAAGCCTATATAACACCTTCCTCAGCATGTACAACCATAATTTTTCATTATATAGGTATAGGGAGATATTAATTTTGCAAGAGACTACATGTATATACTTTTGTGTTATATATGTACTGTAAAACACTTTGGTTTTTTGTTTCGTGCAGAGAGACTTTTGCAATGGTGGTAGAAAATGACTGTAATCCAGTTACAATTCCCAACTGATGGATTATCCTGTTGTGAGATTGCTAAACGTAGTGTTATACTATGCTATTAACTTTTATAAGAGTACATCAGAAATTAAGCGTAGGTTTTCGGAGAAGTACATAAAAAGAACAAATTTGCGATGTATCTTGGTTTATAATTGTTTGATGCATCTGAGCATCTGCGAATTTATAAGGTTTTCTGTTGAAGAGAGAATTGATCTGATTGACATGTCACATATTACAGATTACTAACAGCATTACAATTTTTAAAAATTCTTTCGTTTTTCAAATACTAATAATAAAGGGCTTTATTAGGCGGTATTCATCTCAGGGATGCTCTTCCATACAACCTGACAATTATACTTACAATAATTTAGACAATGGACAATACATTATTTGACATATAAAATTTACGCATTACGAAACCAATAATAATCATTTTCAATCCAAACTAACCAGCTCATATATTCTGTTTCCAATAACCTTCCACATTTCCATCATCTTCACTCCATGTTTCAAA
>CM043023.1:50451957-50525930 GCA_023690525.1 Holotrichia oblita | reverse complement strand
ACCAAGCCGGGAAATGCACACAATCTGCCTTAGACAACCTGGTCAATAAGATTGAAAAGACATTCGTGCATAAAAAAATTGTTAGATGGATTGGAGCAATGCTCGAAAGCAGAATTGTATCTGTAAATATTGGAGACACTACTGCAAAAATTGTGGTCTTTACTGTGGTCACTGGTTGTCCTGTCACATTGTATAGAAGCTTTATATAATAAATATGTCTAAATAATGCCAGAATAGTTTATTTTCTTAGTTACAGAACCACTCATTTCATTGCGTTTTCTTGCTTGAATCGATGCGAATGATAAATTTACAGGAATAGATGTTGGTAATTGTGGTAAAAATGGTTGAAGATATTTTGGAAAGATCAGTACCAGGTCACTAACGCCCACAGTTCTTCTTTGTTCACTTGTTATGGTTGATGATGAAGCCTTGCTGCGTAAACGCTATTTGATGCTACGTTTTGGTAGAAAAAAATTGGGAATTGAGGAAGCAAAAATGATTTTTAAATTACAAGACAATTTTTAGAAAACTAATTGCAGATCGAGAAGCCCAAAAGTTTAATAAAACTTCTGATCAACCAATTAAAAAGCTATTGATTTTATCCAAAGAAGCTACCTATTGTACAGCTTGATATTGAATTGAATATTTTTTGAAATTTATTGTGCCTAGCTCAAATATTGCGGCCATTTTTTTTCAGAACTTTGGTCAGAATCTTCCACGACTATTGTTGACATCAAGATACAGTTTTTAAGAAGACAACACTTTGCTTCGTCAAAAATATTTTATTTAAACAACATCAAATCTAAACAGGACCTGACAAAATTATATCTAAATCTAGTACTTTCCTAAATGCTACTATCAAAATTTAGTTCAAAAAAGAATATATAACAAAAAATTAACCAACAATTTAAAGCTTTAAAACAAGAAATAAAATAAATAACGTTTCAACAATATTATTAAAAAAAATTGTTCATTAAAAATTACAAATTATATCACAAATCAAAAACAAATCATTAACACTTAGAAAAATACCAAAATCATCAAGATCTAATTTAAGGACCTCCACATTTATGTACAACTACATTACTTCGACTAGCACTGCTGCTGCTACACGAGCTAGAAGAAGAAGAAGAACTTTGGTGGTAGCTTCTGAAAGTCGGATATTGTACAGCATGTGGTCCGACGAAATCTGTATCTTCATCATCTTCATCGACATCTTCATTATCATCATCCCTGTCGTAACCGTCTTCTCTGGTGTATTGGCAACAAACTTCATGTTTTCTAATCGGTTGATGATTACTGTTCCTGAACGTATCCGTCACAACATGGGGCGGCACAACTTGTTTTTGAACCTATTGAGCCAGTGTTGACCCGTCCTTGGACTTGATAGAACGGGACATGTTTCACTGTTAATAAATTAAATTATTAAAAGCGTTAAGAATTAGGTTAAAATTCGGTTTAAAAAATACCTTAGCTGGTCCAACCAATTTCGTTATAAGTCAATTTCTTTACGTGAGCAACATCTTTCCTGTTCCCGCTCTAATTCTTCTTCAGTAGCTTGCATTAGTGCTTCAGCAGCCTCTTCCGCAATATTAGATTGTTCGCGCGGTTGAATAGGTTTCAATTCAACACTTGCCCGTTGATGCCAAAAAGTGTTTCTTCCGGGAAACTTTCTGACAGTCTGCAAAAATAAAATTAAATCATATATGTACAAAAAAAAAATTTAAATCTTCAATGATATTATACCTTAATGATGGTGATTTCTTTAGGTAATGTGCGGAATCCAAACGAGAGTTTATCTTCGGAAATTCTATTAATGTTATTTTGTAAATTGTAGGCTATCGCTAAAGAAACCGGATCAGCTGGAATGTATCCGGCTGGGATAGTCCCTCCTGAATATCCAGCAACTGAAGATGTACCGGATGTAGAACTTGAAGATCCTCCAGTTAACATGTAAGCTGGATCGTAATAACCAGTGCTTGCAGATGAAGAGGATGTCGATGATGATGAAGATGATGAGGAAGATGATGATGAAGATGAAGATGATGTAGAACTGGCTGAAGAAGCACCACATCCAACCTATTATATAAAAAATTAATCAATGTTTTCTATTGTTTATTGTTCATAGACTTACCGGGCAAATAGGGCAGTTTGGTTTAGGTACTTTCGCTGGTGTAACAATAGCGCGATTACAACAGCATAAATCACCAATCGGTTTTAAAGGAGCGATACCACCGACTTGATGACATACTACTCTAGGTTTGCAAAGCTCGCTCAAATCCAATTTTGGCAATTTCTGCGGTCTTATAATCAATGTTGGACTATTAGCGTGGCAACAGACATCTTTGCCGTGACCTAGACCGCAGTTATGACATTCGTGTGCCTAAAATATTCATCGTCGTCATTTTAGAAATAAAATTAAATTATAAAAAGCAATAATCTTACCTTTACAATTGCACAAGAAAGTGCAACCACTAATATAATTCTGGCTATCATTATTTTCTGGTCACGATCTGTAAGAGTATTATTTTCGGGGCGTTTGCCTTTCGTATTTATAAGGGATTCCATAGTTTGTTTATAAAGTTGGTTATTTTGAAAATATGCAACGGTTAGAAGGTTACCTTAGTATCATGTTGATGTTTTGGTATATTGCTACGTGTTTCTAAACGGAGTTCATTGGCTTTCCTGATTTAAAAATGCGATTAATTGCAAGAAGAGTGATTACGTTGTCGGCTGCGATTATTACATGTGATTCGTGCAGTGTTTATATTTTAAAAAAGGACAAAGAAAATAATTGTAAATTGGTAAGTATTTTATCGTACATATTTTTGTTCGTAAAAGGCTTAATTAATTTCTTTTATTTTAATTTGTCATCGAACGCAACTGTTGTATTTTCGACATAATAGAAATGTATTGAAGATCAATAGGAGATCCTTTCTTCTGCACCATCTCCTTAATAAAGTATTACATTTCTAAATTGGGCAGAATATGATATGAAAATTTTAAATTATCACATTGAAACTCTTATAGTTAATTTTAGAACTTATTAAGGCACTTTCACTCTTTCCCTTATTTTTTATCTCTGTTATGTTAACTTTTTTTAAGTCAAGGTGAAGAAAGTTAGTCACGTAATTTGTAACTTTGACAACAATGACAAATATGTTTTTCTAGCCTTTAAAAAAATTTGTCAAAAGAAATCTAACACATCTTTAGGAAATAAACTTACTTATTTCATCAATTCTTTCTCTCACTGGTGCCCTTGTTTACAAATTGTACAATTTCTTGCGAACCTATATTCTTAAAAATAATGTGGCTAATGTGTTACTAATTAATTACACTTCATTCAAGTGTTCTTCATAATGAAGTGAAAAAGTGAATTTTGGGAAATAGCCGTTGTTGAATTGCCGAATGTTTTTTTTTTAATTCCAGCTACCACACATTTACGAAACATAACAGCAAAAGAGAGTTTGACTTCTGAACAGCTTATAATAACTGCTTTAAACGCAATAAGAACTAGCAGAACTAATTGTAAGGGAAATGTTTCAATTCCAAGATTAACACCTAAGAAGGCTAAGAAATAGACTTATTTTTCTGCAACCTAAACAATTCTTTGTATAAACATAAGTTTTCAGGTCAAAAATACTTTATGTGAGGAAGTATACAGATAGAGTAAAGAAGTAGCAGGCGTCAAAACAGAGGAAAAGACGCAGAAGAGATAAAAAAACTAATAAAGACAGGCGATAATGGTACAGGGAGAACGACCAAGGTACAGCGAAAATTGACAATGTACACAGAAGAAAGAAGAAGTAAGAAAAAAGAGCAGGAAATCCTGGACGAAAAGAAAAACATAATAAGAATGAGAACAGGGAATAGGAGAGATATACCTGGAAAGGAGGAAGAAAAGATAGAAGAGAGGGAGAACCAACATAAAAGGAAAAATAAAACAGACATAAAGACAAAACACAAAGAAAGAGAAAAAAATAACTAGAATATTACGAATATGGAACAGAAAAAGCGTGAAAGGTAAGGAAGAGGAAATCGTAGAAGAAATGATAACATATAAAGTAGAAATCCTAGGTATTACAGAAACAAAGAAGAAAGGTAAGGACACAATACACTACACAAGAGATATTGGATGATATGGTCAGGAGTAGACGAAAAAGAATGGGCCAAAGCAGGAGTGGGATTAATAGTAGCACCAGCAGAAAACGAATTAGTCATAACAAAAACAAAATTTAAGCATAAAGATATACACAAATACATGAGAGAGATGGAAAACAGAAAAGAAAAATCAATCACAGACTACTGCTTCCTCATGTGTAAAGAACAAAATAAACAAGTAAAAGATGTCAAAGTAACCAGAGGAGCGGCAATCGAAAGTGATCATTATCTAATAGGTACTAATAATGGAATTCAAAATGCCAAAACAGAACAAACTAGATAAAAGAAGGAAACAAGTTAAAGAGAAGATAAAAAGCTAAACACAAAAAGAAAATGATATAAGAAAGAAATATCAAGAAATAATAACCAAGAAAGTAAGGAAAGGGAAGGACAAGATTCAAGGAAACAATATTGAACGCAGCAAAAGAAAGTTGCGGCACTACAAAAATAACAAACGTAGATATGAGAAGAACTGATTGAGGGAGCCAAGACCTGCAAAAGATTATAAAGAAGAAAACAGAATCATGGAAAAAGTACATAAATACAAGGAGACAAGAAGAATGTGAAGGATACAAATAAAAGAGAGCAAAAATAGCAATTAAAGAAGCAAAAAGGAATCCTGGAAAAAATTTGGAGAAAAAAATGAACAAGAACTTCAGGGAAACTCAGAAACTATTTTATGGAACGCTAAAAATAGTCAGACCCACAATAACATACAGTAGTGAAACGTGGACGTTAACAGAAAAACAGAAATCAAGAATAAACGCAATGGAGATGAGATTCCTCAGGAATAAGATTAAAAACAAAACAAGAAGAGACAAAATAAGGAATGAAACATTTGGACAACAACTACCAACGAATAGAGCCCGTAAACGACAAAATAGGAAAAAACCAGCTAAGATGGTTCGGACATGTTTGCCGAATGCCAGAGGGAAAACTTCCAATAAGAGTATATGAAACAAAAACAACACAGGTAAAATGCCAAAAGGAAGATCTAGGAAAACATGGGAAGAGGGAGTAAGAGAAGAAGCCCAAAAACGAGGTATTCAATTGGAAGGAATAAAGGAAGAAACAAAAAAAAAAAATAAAACAGTAGAGAGAGAAATACATGAGAAGGAATGAATAACCTCAACTCAAACTAGTTTTAATTAGAAGAAGCAAAATGTATCCGGCAAAACATGGAGAAAACGCTTCTTTTCTCAATTGGTGCATTTAACATTTCACCCCATGTTTTATGTAAGATAACAATAACAAGAAAACTTCCTCCTCACAGGATCTTTAATTGTATTGAATCTGGACTATCAACCGATACCTAACAAAACACCCAAACACCCCCCCCCCCCCCCCCAATCCAACTTCAGTAGATGAAAAAGGAGTCTTTAAAATGTTAGTATTTTGGCTATTAATGCTGCTGATATTTGATATATCACAATCAGCCTTGATCTTACACGCTGAAGAGCTTGCTAGAACATATCCCCTTATTTCTGACAGTGCGATTAAATGACTACCGACATATTTGTTGATTGGCTGAAGCATTTTGCCCATAATACAAAGTCAAGTGCGACAGACCCATTTTGCTACTTCTAGATAAGTCACAACACTCATTTAAATCTTTTGACTGTTAACTATTGCAGAGAAAATTTGACAACACCGGTTCTTTTCCCAAATTATGCCACAGTTATAAAATACCACCTCTAGACAAGATTTTCTTTGATGAATATATCCGTTTATCCCAGACGTTTTTAGTGAAGAGGATTCTGCCTCTTCTTCAGTGGATAAGAAAATCCCTTATTTCTAAAAGTATGGTAAATAACTCTAGAAAAGAAGAAGCCAAAGACGATCCTGTTCTTATTCATGATCCCTGTAGGCCTTGATGAAAAGACATTGAAAGCTTTCCAATTTCAAGGAAACATGACAAAAAAATAGAACATTTAATTAATTCATCTCAATCAAGTTTATCATCGAGATTAACTGCTGCTAAGATGAAGATTAAACCTGAAGAGAAACTAGGTAGAGGTGTTCCTACTAACACTAAAAAGACAACCCAAATGCTGGAAAAGAAAAAAGCAAAAAAGGAACAAGAACTTAGAAAAGGAAGGAAGGTGATAAAAAAGGGACAACAAGAAGCTGAAGTGAAAATATGTGGAACCAGCAATTGTGGTACGAAACGTTTTTTGATTATGCTTAGGCTCAAGAGGATTCTTAAAGCAATACACAACTACAACTTACATTATTCCTTTATTTACAAAATATATTTTTAAATATATAAACTATTTACATTTTAATATATTTACATTTAAATCACTATATTACAAAAGAAAATTAATTAACTAGCATATCATTTATGTACATAATTAAAAAAATCTGAAGCTTTCTGCCGCTTCGGCAAATTTATCTTTAACAAATCATCAGTTAGATTATCAGCAGATTTTCGGATACCTAAATTAAGCTTGGGAGTGATAGCAGACCGTGGTGTACTGGGTGTTTTACTCCTCGGTACAGGACTTGGAGAATACACCGACCTAGAGGCTAAATTTGAAGGAGAATAGGACATTCGAAGCTTAGTCGTAGCTAATTTCCGTGCTGCGGGAGACATAGTCGCTAATCGATCAATAGTCGAAGAGGAAGGCCTCGGTGAAGGTCTACAAATAGAAAAAAAAATTATCGACAAGCTTAAATTTCACTAAATTAGACACTTACGAAGCGAAATGTCTCCTAGCAGCATCCATAGCTTTCTTTTTCTCATCCCGATGCCTAACACCGACTTTCTCAGCCAAAGCTAACGCGATCTGTTCTCTTCGAGGTGGTTCAGCCATTTTAAACGAAGGTCCTTGAGATCTATTTCAATTAAAATAATTTTTAGCTCAAATAAACAATTTTTTATTTAAATTAAATAAATACTTACCTCGGTAAAGGGGTATCTCCCCCATCGAGACGAAACGGTGTACCTTCTATTTCACCCCACGTCATTAAAGGACTTTCGGCTACACCAGGATTAGGCGATGGAGTTCTAACGAAGCTAAACCCGTTAATTTTCGGAGTGTCCGATTGTATTAATTCTTTCCCATCGACACCTATTTTCCCATCTAAAACCTAAAAAAATAATTAATATTATTTTTATAATATAGGTATATAGATAATAATTTAAATTTACCTTCGCCTGTGATTTTGCCAACTCGCATATCGTCTCTTTACTTTGATTCTCATTAAACGGATTCTGCGTTAACCTCGTATTCCCGTAAACGATCTCTTTACGTTTCTTATGCAGTTCAAGCTCCTCCTCTCTAGTTAAATCCACTCCGTCCGGAACATACATGATGTAATTCCGATTTTTATAACTCCATGTATCGACGACGAATTTCTTCTCAGGTAAAGCGGCTTGTTTCTCGATCGAAGGTAACGCTAACATTTCCTGCACCTCTCGCTCGCTCTTCTCCTCTTCGTTATACAGATACGAGTATTTTTGTCGATGTTTCGCCTCCGATTCGACCATTAATTCTTCAAAACTTAAATTATCCTGCGATGTATTCACGTTTAAAAATTGGTCTAAACTTAATCGCGGTTCCGCTTTATTTTGAGAAGCTTCTTCTAATTTATCCTCCGTTGATGCTGTCGTAGGTGGTGGCATCTGCGAATTGTGTATATTAGCTGGAGTTTCGAAAGTCGCCGGACTAGGTACTACAAATAGATATATAAATTATAATCAAATTAATATGAATGAGTTTCAATTAAAATTGATAATTACATACTCCTGTGTGTGGGCCTTCTAGGTCCGCTGTATTTAGCATACAACTCCCTCAATTTAATTAAATCGTTTTTCTCCATCGCTTCCAAATACTCATTTTGTGCACGTAACTTCTCTAAATCAGGGAAGAAATCGCGTTGTATAATTTTACCAAGCTCCTAAAAATTGATCATCGGTTACAAAATAAACCTTTCAAGTTCTTGTATCGGTGACAAATTCAACTTACCTCGACATAAGTGTCTTCATCTAAAACGTTTTGATTCTTCCGTCGTTTGGGAACACCGACAGGTTTCCTGAACACGATTTCTTTATTTATCTCGTTCATCGTAGCAATCGCTTGCATTCCAGGGCTTTTCTCGACGTTATCCATCACAAATTAACTTCATCAACAATCAACAATACGAAAATGAGGTTAGATTTATCAGGAGTACCAATAAAATCATTTGATTTTGACAGGAGATAAAACAGGTTCCTGTAATCAGGAGCGCCTATTTTGAAATATCCGAAAATGAGGTTTGTCTGAAATAACCTTACGTCACCGTTTTTAACGATGGAAGTTTCCATATTCGATCAGGCTAGCAGTTATGAAAACAGTATCTGTACAAGGTAGAAATAATAGCGAGACGAAGAGAAGAGGACGGGTTACCTTCTTAGCTTTGAAAAGGTAAAATAAGTGTCTGTTCAGATATTATAAGGTCGATACAATTTTCGACGTCTATAAAGTCCTTCACCATATTGTATGCTTGCATATGTGTATAGAGAAGTGCCTCGAGCTTTGCAAAATGCGAACGTATGTATGTAATTTTTGAGGACAAAACATTGAAAACCACTGATTAGGATCCCATGAATCTAAAGCAGTATGCAGCGAAAGAAATTAATCGATAAAGTTAGTAAGTTGGTATTTTTTTATGTTTTTTTTAAAGATTAATGTGTTGTGGTAACTCATCTTAATTAGTTTGTAAACTGTATTATTATGTTTATTTATTTTTTATTTAAAATAATCTTCAATAGATTAGAAGAATTCTGTAAATAATTCTATTTTAGTTACATGTTATAATTGAAGCAGTTGGTCCAGAGATGGCGCACCTATCGACAAGTATCATTTATTGTAATATTTATTTGATGATAAATTCATCTATTAGCTTTAAAAGAATTTGAAATAACTATTGTAAACATTATTTAATAACAAATACAGTTCAACAGTTAGTCGATATGACGTTATATTTTACTGACGCCAACTGATGTCATTTATAAATGTCAAATAACGTCAACTTTTGACGTATAGGTAATGTGTCAATATTGAAACTATATATAACATAAAGTTGAATATAAAAATAAAACCTAACTTCACATAAATGTACTTCTTTAATAAATTGTATGGCCATTTCTATATAAAAAAAAAAACGATGTTAAATATATTCGACTGTATCATAGTTGCTTATTTTCGGAGTTAATTTATCGTCCATAAACCGTCAGTTTAAGGTCCCAATACTTAAAAAAATGGAAAACGGGCTGTTAACTGTCAATGTCAAATAAGTGTCAAAATCAATTCAAAAACTTTTGCAATCTTTCTGGATGTACACCATTACTGTATGCAGTAGAAACATATTCATATTGAAATTTTAATTTTCTAAGCAAAAACGACTCTCTTGCAGCATTCATTTCTTATTGCGCATTCTCACAATTCTGCTGGCTATATAACACTTCCATAAATGTCTTTCTTTTACTCTTGTCTTTACTAATTTAATTCGACTCGATCAAAAAAGTTTTACTTTATATGCTTGATTTTATATAGACGTTTTAAATGCTTATATATGTAGGTCATTGACGTGTAGCAGGGGACTTCGATTTGACGTTTCGGGAAGGACAAATCGACAAAAAATAAACTAACAAAAGAATATCTTAATGCTGATGAGACGGGGTTAACCAACGTCTAGTCCAAACATGCTGGGACACTTTCGTTAAAAGGCAAAAGGTAGGTTGGTGCAATTACTTCAGCGGAGAGGAGATCACTTGTTACAATGGTGACTTGTTGCGATTTGTTCTGCTTATGTTACTATTTCCACGCATGAACTTTAAAGTGGTGCTACTGGATGGTGCATCACCGGAAATCATAGCAGGATGCCATCCTGATCCAGGAGTGTTGATTCTAGATGGTCATTAGATACGCGTACACTCGTTATAGACATTATCATCGAGCAAAACCTACTACTCTCAAGAGATTGAAACTTGGTTCAAAAATCATGTTGGCAGGAACGTTTCTGTTTATCAGATAGGATAATTATTGGACAAAGCTTATTTAGGAGCTGCCATAGCTGTGTCCTTGTGATCGTCAGATTTTTTGTGATTCACAGACAACGAGAAAGGACACCACCTCCAGCGAGAGGACATGCAAATTCTCAATCGCTTCCTGTTCATCATAGGCAAATTATTCATCCACTTAATGTTTATATTAGTCTTCTTAGTATGGAATGAACAAGCCTATTTCAAAAAGACAAATCTCGTGCAGGTTCAATAAAGTTCATAATTGAAAATGAAATGAGCACAAAGAAGGCTGTAAAAAGAAAGGTATCAGAAGAGAAGCAGAGTCCTTCCAATGTGAAGAAGCCACAAAAGAAGACTAGAATTAAGAGAACAGCTAGAGAACAAAGTGACAGCGAACCTAATATAGTTATGGAATTGCAAGATGACTGACGTTCTGGACATGATGAGAATACTGATGTCAATATTTTAGATTGTATTCAGATTACAAAAAAGGAGAAAAGTGAATCAAATTTGCCTAATTTTATAAGCGGGGGAGCTTCTGGGTCAGCGAGTTCAAACATGACCGCACAAGCACAAGTGACGAACGATGAAATGGTCGACAAGATTCTTGATGTTATCTGCCATATTATCAACTTTTATATTAATGAATCCGTTTACTCTGCTGTTACTCCTGTGCCTAAGAAAAGCGCTCCAGCTGAATTTAAAGACATAATTAGTATATTGCCAACTGTTTCAAAGGTTTTCGAAAGGATTATTGAATCGCAATTGTGTGAACATCTTAATACCAATAGACTGTTGCCTGCAACTCAATCCGGATTTAGATCTGGGTGTAGCTGTGAGATCGCTCTCTTGAAAATTGTGGACGATGTGGTGCGAGCAAATGACGTGGGTATGATCACGATATTGGTTGCTCTGGATTTCTCCAGTGGCGTTCGAAACGGCGATTATGGTGGCTCTTATGCATTATATATGGGTTCATCTGATAAATCGTGTTTACTTGTTAAAAATTATTTATCCGGTCGTCTACAATCTGTGAGATTGTCTGGGCGGGTGTCCTCACCCCTGGCCATTACGTCTGGAGTGCCCCAAGGTTCAATACTTGGCCCTCTTCTTTTCTCCATATATATAGCCAGATTTTGTACGTTTATTAAATATTGTTCTATACATTTTTATGCTGATGATGCCCACATTTATCTCTCATATTACCCCTCAGATGTGACTGCAACATGTAGAACGATTAATGATGATCTTGATTACTTGATTACTATCAAGAATCTGGGTGTCACTCTAGATTGGTCTTTAAAATTTAAGCATGTTTCAAATTTACTAAAACAATGTTACACACGTATGAGGATTATTTATGCCAATCGTCATTTATCCGATAAAAGAATCAAAATTGTACTATGCAATGCTTCCATTTTGAGTAGATTTAATTACTGTTGTTCGTTGTATGGTTCGTTTCTTAATTGTGTTGTCAAGAAAATAATTCATAAACTGCAAAATTAGGCTTATTTTTGGTAACAGAAAATACTGTCGCGTTTCATTTAAATTAGAGGAATTTTTTGGCTTGTTGAGCTCTAATCTATTTTCAACATTATCATTGTTAGCTGCGTAGCACAATTTGCTGTTTTCTTCTGACATCTGTCTGTTTTGTTTGTTTGTTTTTTTTATGGTTGATTGGAAGAAAAGACTTGGATGCAGTTATCTGTATCCAGTGACTGAAACCCGCCATTTTCTTTTTTCCTTAACAAGTTTACTTTTAAGATTAGTAATAATCATTTGCTCATTGTTGCTTGTTTATTAGTTATTATATCTTGCTTGTTATTATGTTAACCGATCGCGGATTGAAGCTGAAAGAGATAGCATAGGAACGCGTTGGCCATATCCTAGACGAAATTTTGGGCATGAAAAAGCTTTCGGCGCGCGATGGGTGCTCGCACCGGAGCAAAAACGAAATCGGATGACCGTTTCGGAGGACTGTCTAACCGTGGATGAGACTTGGATCCACCACTACATACCGGAGATCAAAGAATAGTCGAAGCAGTGGACTTTTCTGGGCGAATCAGCTTCGAAGAAAGCAAAGACCGTTCCATGGGCCGGAAAGATCATAGCGACCATTTTTTTGGGATGCCCAAGATTGGATCCTCATCGACTATGCACCACGACAACGCATTGGATGAGTGCAATGAGTTGCTCTACGAATTAGTGTCTCATCCTCCATATTCACCGGATTTTTCTATTCCCAAACCTGAAAAAATTGCTGGCAGGCAAGAGATTTGCCTCAAATGAGCAGGTCATCGCCGCTATAGATGATTATTTTTGAGCATGAAAAAGCTTTCGGCGCGCGATGGGTGCTCGCACCGGAGCAAAAAACGAAATCGGATGACCGTTTCGGAGGACTGTCTAACCGTGGATGAGACTTGGATCCACCACTACATACCGGAGATCAAAGAATAGTCGAAGCAATGGACTTTTCTGGGCGAATCAGCTTCGAAGAAAGCAAAGACCGTTCCATCGGCCGGAAAGATCATAGCGACCATTTTTTGGGATGTCCAAGATTGGATCCTCATCGACATTGTACCACGACAACGCATTGGATGAGTGCAATGAGTTGCTCTTGAATTAGTGTCTCATCCTCCATATTCACCGGATTTTTCTATTCCCAAACCTGAAAAAATTGCTGGTAGGAAAGAGATTTGCCTCAAATGAGGAGGTCATCGCCGCTATAGATGATTATTTTTGAGCATGAAAAAGCTTTCGGCGCGCGATGGGTGCTCGCACCGGAGCAAAAACGAAATCGGATGACCGTTTCGGTGGACTGTCTAACCGTGGATGAGACTTGGATCCACCACTACATACCGGAGATCAAAGAATAGTCGAAGCAATGGACGTTTCTGGGCGAATCAGCTTCGAAGAAAGCAAAGACCGTTCCATCGGCCGGAAAGATCATAGCGACCATTTTTTGGGATGCCCAAGATTGGATCCTCATCGACTATGCACCACGACAACGCATTGGATGAGTGCAATGAGTTGCTCTACGAATTAGTGTTTCATCCTCCATATTCACCGGATTTTTCTATTCCCAAACCTGAAAAAATTGCTGGCAGGAAAGTGATTTGCCTCAAATGAGGAGGTCATCGCCGCTATAGATGATTATTTTTGAGCATGAAAAAGCTTTCGGCGCGCGATGGGTGCTCGCACCGGAGCAAAAACGAAATCGGATGACCGTTTCGGAGGACTGTCTAACCGTGGATGAGACTTGGATCCACCACTACATACCGGAGATCAAAGAATAGTCGAAGCAATGGACGTTTCTGGGCGAATCAGCTTCGAAGAAAGCAAGGACCGTTCCATCGGCCGGAAAGATCATAGCGACCATTTTTTGGGATGCCCAAGATTGGATCCTCATCGACTATGCACCACGACAACGCATTGGATGAGTGCAATGAGTTGCTCTACGAATTAGTGTCTCATCCTCCATATTCACCGGATTTTTCTATTCCCAAACCTGAAAAAATTGCTGGTAGGAAAGAGATTTGCCTCAAATGAGGAGGTCATCGCCGCTATAGATGATTATTTTTGAGCATGAAAAAGCTTTCGGCGCGCGATGGGTGCTCGCACCGGAGCAAAAACGAAATCGGATGACCGTTTCGGAGGACTGTCTAACCGTGGATGAGACTTGGATCCATCACTACATACCGGAGATCAAAGAATAGTCGAAGCAGTGGACTTTTCTGGGCGAATCAGCTTCGAAGAAAGCAAAGACCGTTCCATTGGCCGGAAAGATCATAGCGACCATTTTTTTGGGATGCCCAAGATTGGATCCTCATCGACTATGCACCACAACAACGCATTGGATGAGTGCAATGAGTTGCTCTACGAATTAGTGTCTCATCCTCCATATTCACCGGATTTTTCTATTCCCAAACCTGAAAAAATTGCTGGCAGGAAAGAGATTTGCCTCAAATGAGGAGGTCATCGCCGCTATAGATGATTATTTTGCAGACTTCGAAACATATCCTACTTTTGCGACGGGTTGAAGAGATTGGAGGACCGTTTTAAAAAATGTATAAATATTTCAGGTCGCCCGCGTAACTCGTTGAGTTATTTGAATGAAACTGCCTATTCACATAATCGAAATAAAATCATTCTGGCAATAAAAGCAACTATAAACAATTTCCACAATTTAAACAAGCTTACTAACCGTGGACTTTTAAAATTATTACAGTCATTACTTCAGATAATTTTAAAATAATCGGTTGTAACGTTAAAACTCAACACAAAATAGTACAGAACACCACAATAAAGATGAGTAATATACACGTTGAAACCACCCCGATTTAACACATTTTAAAACGCTTCCGATATATAATTTCGTACATACTAAAACTACTAGAATAGAATTAAAAAGAAAGACACATCCGTATTACAGGCAGGCTTAGTTTCTTTTGTGCGAAACAGTTACGGAGAGAAACTACAAAGGATGTTTCCTTGCACCTCAGAATTTACGGGCATTACGAAAATTAACGCAGCCTGACACAATAAACGTTAGTCCCTATTTTCGAAAGAGACTGATTTCTTTTCCCGACGCCATACTCTCCTGAAAGGACTCACAAGCTAATAGACTTGACTGCGGAAAATAACTTTGATGCCATTCATAAAACCGTTTTAATAACGATCATTTGTTTTAGTCTATAAAACATCTGAGAGGATTATATAGAGAGGTTACTTGTGTTCTCTTGGTGTCCATGTGTGATGTTCTGCTGATGCTACAAGGCTATTTTTAAGATTTTACGATCGAACATCGATTTGATTTGCTGTTATAGAGTGTTTAGTGTTTCGTACGTTATTGCTCTTGGTGAATACGACCTCAGAAAACGTTTATGATACGACATTAAAACTGTAGTTCCCTCTTTTTTCTCCTTCACTTTAAGTCGATGGAAGAAACGGACGATTTCGTTTTTATACTTTATATAAGTTCTAAGAACAATATACAAGCGATTCCGGGATCTATTGTTGCCAATGTTTGATTAGATCCGTCACGTTGTTAGAGCTATTCCTTTGATGATTGAAATTAATCAAAATATATTTAAATTTTACTAAGAATAAAAGGGGAGGGCAAGCAGCGAAGCAATATAGATTCAAAATAACCCCACTTTCATGGTAAAAAGCTACAACAGCGTTCATAAAAAAAAAGTAACATCACATATTTTTCATCGGGTCCAATATTGGAATCACACACGTACACGCACACGTGCGCGTAAGTTTGTAGCTATCTTTGTCTTCTAAAAGCGTTTTAATTCACACGGGGGCACTTTCCACGCCGTATTTACGAAGTACTTTCTATTTTTAAAGTCGTCTGAAATCCCCGAAAAGATGTAAATTCTCGACTTTTCATTCGCACCTTATAATGACTTAACGACACATATACTAGCTACTATATCCGTACTGTAAGGCGTATTCTTTCTTGTATGCGTGTGTGTTAGTGTAATGCTCTGTAGATCTAAGTGCTTTTGTACTTTAAATCGATGATAAAAAACAAATTCTTAAAAATTGACTAGATTGGAATAACCGTCCTAAATCGAGATTAAAAAAATGATACAGGCAAAATTAATTCCTATCTTTGTATCAACGCAGAATCAAAGTGTTAAATTTTCTGGCGCAGTTAATAGGATTTAAAAAAAATATCTTTTAATTCAGGAAATGGGCCAACATAATATAGACATACTGGGGAACACAAGAAAAAGAACAAACAAGGGAAGGGTGTTGGTGGATTTCAGTAAGATCTTTGACACCTTAAATTACGACAGATTGCTCTCAATTTGCGCTGATTTCTGATTGGTGGTATATTGGTGTCCATCCTTTCCATTTAATCGATGTCAGTGGGTTCGTCTTGTTAATCAGCGGGTCAACGGGGCGATGGCCGCAGTGGTTAGGCGGCTGACTATTGTTGTGAGAGGACGATAGGCGCCGGGGTTCAATTCTCTGGAGGGACGGTGACATTTTTTCAGAGAGTTTAATCCCGGATCGACTTGCCATTCGCTGTTGGGAGCAAAGTGATTAACAACGCGGCATCATAAAAGGCGATATGATGCTGTCACAAAGCCAATTGAACACAACATACACACACAAAAGCTACACCGCGAGAGTTGCAGTTATAGCCAGACAAGCGATACAGTTTACGGAGTCACTGCAACTAAGCACCCACCACATTAAAAAAAGTTAATATGTAGGAAATGATCTTGTTTCTTTAAAGGTATATTTATTTGTTTATTTATTCTATTACGACCCTGATGTCAGAGCAAGGGATGGTGCCTAATACACTACCTATCTGAACCACGCTCTATGGTTTTTGAGGTCTTTTTCTAAGATTGTAGACCGAATATTTTCGTCATATTTGAACAGTCCTTCACTCGAAGGAGGAAACTCTCCAAACCCCAGTGCCCGACCATTTTTTGCTCTAAAATACAAGTGCACTTAGCAAGGTCCAGAGGATTGCCTCGGTAGGTGTCACGGGAGCCCTGTTTTCGACGCTGATTGTGGGCCAAGGAGACGATCCTTGGGCTCCCTCGGCTGCAGCTCGTGTTGTGGTCGGAGGCAGCCTTAGGGACTTCTAAAGCAAAATGTAGTAGATATATGGGAGATCAGACCAGCATATCCATCTACATCGAATAGACGGCACCACTGCCCGTAAGGGCAGACAAGATCGCGCCCATTTTCGGTTTCAGTAGGGGATACATTGTAGACATCTCCAGTAAGAAAGAAACTGCCAAAGTCCACGTTCGCAAATCGAGACGAGGATTGTCCCGCTAGTTTGTGGATACTTCTAAAACGCCGAACGGCACGGCAATTGGAATTTGGAGAGAATGGAGAACCCAATGGCAATGCCATCAGCTTGGAGGACTTTCCTATCTGACAGCCAGGCTGCTTTAAGAGCACTTCAGGCTGTCAGATTTGATTCTGAGGTGGTACTTGACTGCCATAGGATGCTTGCGGAGCAACCTACAACAACCTAGAGGAAAAATGGGAACATCTGAAAAACATATTGATGGTAAAACCAAAGCTACAAATATTAACGCCAGAAGAATGAAGTAGTGGACTACTGCAAAGCAAGCACGTGTAAAAGGCAATGAAGAGAAACGGAAAAGATATCTAAATACAAGAAAGAACATTATAAAAAATACAAAAAAAAAACGAGACGTGAAGATTGATATGCCAAAAAAGTCATGGCAGGATTTTGGGCATAATAATAATAATAATAATAATCCATGCCTTAGCATCCCCCAACAGCTTGCGCCAATTACAGGGGGCATCGGCTGGCCATGAGTTATTATTACGCCTGCGGCTGTAGACCGACTTAAGATGTTACCTTTCCGCATTTGCCGTGGAATTTGGAAAACTACAGAAAACCAAACTCAGAAAGGAAGCACCGGGGTTCGAACCCGGTACTGCCGGACTGCTAGTCAAGGTGCAAGCCACCAGCCCGACCACCGACGAACTGGCAAAGAACTGAATATAAGAGACAAGAAAGGCAGTGTAGTAGCTCCGGCCATCTAGACCCATAAATGAAAATTACAAAATTAAACGGGTCAATAGCCGCAGTGGTTAGGCGGCTGAACCATCTTCTTCAGGTGATACCTCAAAGGGCTGTGGTCAGTGAATAGATCCATCTTGGTGTTGAAGTCTCTTCTGTCATTATTTATTATCAAATTTTGTATTTTAGAAACATCGCTCTGAATAAGGCAGTGTGAGTCAGCTTTAGAATGAGAATGTACTCCTAGCTTTAATTTATTATAAATTATTTTTTTATATTTTTTTACAGTTATTCTGACTATTTAATATAAAGCTCCAGATCTGTATTTAAATTTAAGCTTATCCTTATTTCTTTCAATAATTGATTTAAATGATTATGTGTAATCTATTATAAATTTCCGTTAACAATATGCTTAAGCTTGCTGAAGTAATTTTCAAAAGAAAAACTGGAAAAATTATCCTTATTTAGATGACACAAATAATGCACCTTATAAATTAAAAACCTATTTCCATATAATGTTGGAGATGTTTTACAAAAGTTTTTAATAAAGTATCAGTAAAAACAAAAAGCCAAAAAGCTTTTCGATTTCCGGAAAGTCATGCAAGAATGTTGGACACAAAATGGGGGGATCAAAAACTATTCTATGGCACACTAAAGCAACTTAGACTAAAGAAACAGTACACTATGCTGAATATAAAAGAGAAGATGGGTAATAAAACACGTGATATAAGACTGGATGGAAAACAAATTGAACAAGCAGATTATTTTAAGTATTTGGAAGCAGTTATAGAAGATGATAAATTGAACAAGGAAATAAACGAGGTAGTTCAACATTCATGGGAAGGAAAGGTGGAAAATTGTGGAAGACCGACTGAACTGGTTTTGAAAAGGAAATAACGAACAGATTTGTCTCACTAGAAGAGGAAAAATAAATATTGAAAGACTATTAGCAAAGTGTTACAATCTAGGTAAGCAATCCCTAATACCCTAATATCTCATAAAGATATAACCTACATTATCTACATATACATGAAGTGTGTCTGCGCTCGTTCACTTTCCTTAACTTAAGGGTGGTCCCAGTAAACACATTTTGCGGATAATTGATGACCCTAAACCACCATGCATCACCTTATACGCCTTCGTCACAAGTATGGGCAAATGCACATCATCAGCAACTCTTAAAATGTTCGTAAAACCGATCTGTCGGCCGGTTAATTATATTCAATAAAATATTACCTACCTATATAGATATGTATACGGTAATGAATGTGCGTGTAATACAAATACATAAACTAAAAAAATCCACCTATTTATTATTTCTGGAGCCGATACAGCTCAGTGTACGTTCAAGTAATACGTGTTTGTTAATGTAACGAAGGAAAGTAAACATTTTTAGGAGCTCTGATGTGATTCGGTGGTAAACTACGAACTGGCGCAGACGATTCCATAGCTGTGGAAGTTATTTCCCTGCGAGATTTTAAACATCAACACATGGCCCACTATGTTCCTACAGCAGTAAATCATTCCGAGATGGAGTGCTGGAAACGTTAGCGTAATCTTAGCATGCTAAAAATCGCGATAAGATTATCACGGGAAAAAGGAGGTTTTTAAATATAGGTACCCTCTTATATTATGCTTAAAACATATCAGAAAATATTCTGCAAAGCATGATATGATTTTTACATTTTAGTTTTAAATTTAATCAACATGAAAGAAAAGGCCAGAATAATATAATTTAATTCCTAGTTCCGTTTATTAATAATAGTTAGTTAGTAGAGTTAATAAACCGACAAGAATATACTATTCATTAAATAAGACAATCCTCGGACAGAGGGATATTAATATGGAGACAAAAATGCAAATTTACAATACAATAACACATGCATGTGAAAACTGGACATTGAGCAACAAAGATGAGTCCAGAATAAATGCAATGGAGATGAAACATCTAAGAAGAATAGTGGGGAAAACAAAATGGGATAGGATCAAGGACGAGGACATCAGGAAAATAACAAACCAAGAACCAATAGCGAGTATAGTAAAGCATATAGTAAGAATGAAGACGAATAGAATCACGAGAAAAACAATGGAGACTGGTTACTCGAAGAAGATGAAGACCTAAGAGACGATGTGTTGATCAGATAAGAGAACTGGGGGAAAGAAAGGGAAAAAACTTAGAAGAAATGAAAGGCAATGACGATTGACAGAAAAGTAAAAGTAATAAAAATTGTCAGTGTATACTAAAGTTTGGTTTGGTCCCACTCTCCCTTAATATCATTTAATGAAATATGATGGACATGGGCATGGACATGGACCAGGGTAGTTTTGGTTAAAAAAGGGTCAAAGGTCAAAAATGAATAAAGACTTATCCAAAAAGCTGCACTTTCGAGATTTTTTGAATGAAGCAACTAATAATACAATATTTTTGACCCGTCCAATTTTATTTAGTGCTTGATTTAGTTTACGAAAACAAAAATAAAAATCAACATTTGCTCGTTTGCAAAACATTGCAAACATCTGCTTTGTAAACTAGAAGTACCAAAGGGGCTAAGTGCCATTTGCGAGATTTTGATTTATTAAAAAAATAAAAACATCCTAAGTGCCAATGTTAATTGTTGGGCCCTCCATTTGGTACAGGATCAGTAGTTGTCAATCTCAAAATATTTCTATAATATCCTTTGTGGTCTTCATCGTCCAAGAAGGATGGTGTCTCTGCATTGTAGTTTTTCTTTTCCTTTTTCAAGGACGTTAACGGTCCTCCATGATGATACCTCACTATATATGTCTCTTACTTTGATGCTGAAAGGAGAGTCTTGTTGTATTTTCAAGCAAGTTGCTTTCGTTATATTTAGATGTATCCAGCCATGCATCAGCTACCGTTTTGTTATCCCAAAATCTACAAACTCTTGTGCATGTTCATAACTTCAAACGGAGGATTGGGACAATTTCGTGAAGATCTTTTAGTACGAATGCTTTCATTACTTTTTTACGCTTTTCAATGAGAGCAAAGTCACTATTGCTAGGCATAAAGCTATGCCCATTGACAAGAAACTTGTCAGCACCTTTCTAAAGCAACTAGCTACAGACATAGCCCCAGCTTCATCTAACACTATTGCTGCAAGGCAAACGGTTGGACGTGGTGTAATGTCCTTTTCAAGGACATAGGCGATGGTATTATTTTGGCACTTAACCCCTTTGGTACTTCCACTCTACAATTGTTTTATACAACGATTTTTTTTCCGACAATTGTGCCAAACTTGGTATTAATGCTCTTCGACTCAAGTAATCAAACAGATGCTTCGGTGTTTTTTTTTTTTCGAATTCAACTCCTAACAGGGGGGCAGAAGCTGGCAAAGTTTGAGCATGACAAAAATATATTTTTATGGTCAATTTCGTTTGAAAATTGGTGATGAAGACCTAGGAGACGATGTGTTGATCAGATAAGAGAACTGGGGGAGCGAAAGGGAAAAAACTGAAAGCAATAACGAGAGACAGAAAAGAGTGCAAAAAGTGGGTAGAAGAACCGGAACCAACATCCGACACTTGAAAAGGTATAAGGATAAGAGAAGAAGTATAAGAATTCCTACTTCATTATCTTAATAAGGTAGTGATTACAAGATAGATTATTGAATGATAACAATATGCACAACATAACGTATAAAACATTGTTCTTAAACCTTTTTAAATTTGGTGCTTTTTATTACCGCCAAACGTTGCTTTCCTGTTTAAATTAAATGGAGGATTGTATTGTATTGCTGGCAGGTCGTTTATGATCCAAGCACCTCTCCTCACTGCGATTTATTAATGTAGTTTGATTACCCTATCCCATCAGTACCCTTCTATTCCAATGTTCTTGACGAATCCCAGGACTAGTTTGGGCGCCGAGGATTTGTACAGGTGTTAAGGTTGTTCGATGGTATCTTTTAGAGGACAGTGGCCAGTCAGAAGGCTCGTAAGACATCTTAGCTCTAACTTGTTGTGATCAAGTAGTTTATTTTTTATTACTGTTTGGTGAGGAGGTGTTTTACCTCAGAAAGAGGCCATTTATTTTGTCTGTTATACTTGAGCAATGTAGCATCTGCAAATAAATTTAAAAGACTCTATAATGACATTAATATACAGTAAAAACAATAGCGGTCCCAAAACTAGGCCCTGTGATACACCATTATTAACACATTTCCTATTGGATGTCATACTGCCAATTTTTGTACCCTGATACGCTTACCTGTGTGTTCATTCTATAATCAAGAGTTAATTATCTGGTTAGAACAGCACTCAGAACGTACCGTAGCTCACTCTCTCTCTCTCACTCTCTGTTTCTCGGCAGAAATTACTGATTTAGCCGAAGAAGAACGAAGATTAAGTGAGATACCCGAAGAAATAATTTTTTTACACCACCAATTCCTAAAGAAGAAGTCGAAATGAATACACACAATTACAGCGGCCAACTTGGAAATAAAGCAAATATGGTTTCATAAATATCTCCAATGGTACAATTTAGAAGAGAGAGGAAGATGCAGCCTACATCAATTGCAACGTTTCATACTCACTATCTCGCGTTATTGTATTGGCATAAATGGGCTCATGCTGAATCCGTAGGTCTGTCTAAATGATCAAAAACTTCCATTTTAATCAAGTTTATATGTTGTCATGACCATTGTTCATGCATAGTAACTATGCCGCACTCCCAGGGGTTGGATTTTAAAACGCCGAAAAGCGTGCTTCATCAAATGTGTCGAACAACTAGCTACTATCTAGCTTACCATAAAAATATTCTTTCGCGTACAAATTTTTGCCACACCCTGTTTTTAATTTAAAAAGCGCCGATGAACTGTTGTTTCATTAATTTTGTCAAAGAATATTAACACCAATTTTCAAACGAATTTGACCATAAAAATATATTTTTTTCAAGCTCAAACTTTGCTACCTCCTGCCCCTCCTCCTCCCGCCTCCCCCTCACTGTTAGGAGTTCAATTCGAAATTGATTACTTAAGTCGAAGAGCATTAAGTAATACCAAGTTTGTCACAATTGTCGGAACAAAATTTAAGTTTCTTTAACAAAATCGTTGTATAAAACAATTGTAGAGTGGCAGTAAATAATGGCTAACTGCCAAAATCATATATTTTAAAATTTTTTCATATTCAAGTGCTAAGTACCATCGCCAATGTCCCAAAGGTATAGTTGCTTTAGAAAGGTGCTGACAAGTTTCTTGTCAGTGGGCATAGCTTTATGCCTAGAAATAGTGACTTTGCTCTCATTGAAAAGCGTAAAAAGGTAATGAAACCATTCGTACTAAAAGATCTTCACGAAATTGTCCCAATCCTCTGTTTGCAGTTGTGAACATGCAGGAGTTTGTGGATTTTGGGATATCAAAACGGTAGCTGATGCTTGGCTGGGTACATCTAAGTGAAAATATAACGAAAGCAACTTGCTTGAAAATACAACAAGACTCTCCTTTCAGCATCAAAGTAAGAGACATATATAGTAATGTATCACCATCCATCCATGGAGGACCGTTAACGCCTGAAAAGAGGAAAAGAAAAATTACAATGCAGAGACACCATCCTTCTTGAAAGATGTAGACCACAAAGAATATTATAGAAATATTTTGGGATTGACAACTACTGATCCTGTACCAAATGGAGGGCCCAACAATTAACATTGGCACTTAGGATGATTTTATTGTTTTAATAAATCAAAATCTCGCAAATGGCACTTAGCCCCTTTGGTACTTCTACTCTACAAAGCAAATTTTTGCAATGTTTTGCAAACGAGAAAATGTTTGATTTCTATTTTTGCTTTCGTAAACTAAATCAAGCACTAAATAAAATGGGACAGGTGAAAAATATTGTATTATTAATTGCTTTATTCAAAAAAATCTCGAAAATGCAGCTTTTTTTGGATAAGTCTTTATTCATTTTTGATCTGACAAATTAGACACTAAACATTTGTGCAATATTACTAAATCTGCCTGTAAATATAGGTACTGCTGATATTTTCTTTTAACAAAAACTACCCTGGTCCATGTCCATGCCCATGTCCATCATATTTCATTAAATATTATTAAAAGAGAGTGGCGCCAAATCAAACTTTAGTATACACTGACAATTTTTATTACAGAAAACAATACGACATTTTTTCATTTATTTTGTATTCAGAACAAAACCGGGTGAGGCATCCATTAAAACAAGAACTTTTTTCCAATTCTAATTTTCGAAATTTGAATCGACCGATTGGACACCCGATGTAAAAGTATTTCAAAAATTCTATTTTTTGCTTACGTTTGGCCCACTTCATAAATACTTTTCCTTTGTAATAATAATAATCACGAATACTTCCACGAATTCTAATTTACATCTCCACAACGACAATTTCTATATTTAAACGAAGACAACAAACAACAACAAGAGGAAAAAAAACCGGCAAATGTCTGCTAGGTAATTAAAAAACGATTAATTTTTGCCCGGACCGTCGCACCGTCCTCTTTTTACGTAATGACTGGATAATAACACCGGCAAACCGTCTACAACGTTTCGACTATTATCCATTCAGTTGGGAAAAAGCGCGTGGCCCGTCTTGTTGGCTTTCGAAAAAATCTTTGAAGCTAAACTGGATATCAATCGTCGCCGTTAGTTTTTATGTCGCGCACGTCTATAAAAATAAATATCATTTCGAAGTCGTTAAGGCAGATGAATGTTTCCTATGGAGCAGCGTGCTCCTTTTGTTTGCTTGTTTTGTGTTTGTTTTGGATGCAACCGGGCACAACTAGAAAACATTGTGTACGGCGTTAATATCTGTTGAATATGCGTGTGCTACTGGAATATATATCTAGATATGTTGTCGTTTATAGATTGAGTAAATACAATAAGGGACCAGCGCTTTTAATTTCTTGAACCATTATAGTTTGCTGAAACTTTCTCAAGTGTATAAATTCCTCCTTTAGTCTTCTAGTTTTTTTGGAACACAGTTGCATAAATTCTCCTGATATAATAAGTTAGGCCACTTATTACCTCGCAAAATTTTTTAATTTAGCGATACACATCGATGCAATGCTCAAGACAAAATCGCCGGCCATGGTGATTGATCGATTGTCGCTGTGAGGGCAATAATCATCGGACGGCTTTGCCGTGACCGTCGAAATAATATGTCACTATCTCGTATAATTCTTCTTGGTAACCGTTTCTTCGTAACACCTGACGAATGTGAATACGTGTGAGATATATTTAAGATCGATCTTCAAGTAATAAATAAAGATCAAATTCAGTATGATTTCAAGCACCGTGGATTTTGGTAAGATAGAGATAAAATTTCAGTAACACCATTACCACAACGTTTAATTAACTAATCGGGACACGTGTTTCGAAAGAATATAATTAAATTGTTGTAGTGTTGGTGTTATCGATGTTTTCTCTCGAAGGATCCAATTCGGGTGGCTAGATTCGCATCGTGGCAAATGTACGGGTTATAGGTCCTATTTTCGATCGTGTGCAGAAGTGCCAACATCCTATATTTATAGTACTGGTGGCGAATATATTTTGATTTGCAACCTGGTATTATCGTATTCCTTCGAACTTCCTAGACCTTATAATGATGGATTGAGAGATCAGGATTTTCTATCATCATACGCCACAGCTTTAGTTACAGCAAGTCAAACCTATTCGCGCCATCTCCTGAGCCATCTACAGGTAGTAGACTTACTTCCTTTTATATACCGGTAAGATCTCTGCTAAAGCAACGATGGAGGTGTGTCTATGTCCCCACTACAACTCCCTGCAGTCTTAGCGAACTTATTTGCACAGCTTGTTTAGCTTGGCTATTACTAGTTAGTCACAAATAAAAAAAAACTTTTGTAACCATTTTCTACTTACAATAAGCTAAGTTGTGTACGAGAATTTTTTTTTGTAGTCATAATTGGTGAAGATTTTGAAGAGGTAGTGGTTGTTTTCGTTTTTAAAATATCCAAGACCGTTTTTCTCCCAACTTCTACGCCACTGAAAAAAGTACGGTTTTGACACACCCATTTGAACCGCCAATGTTTTCTACACAAAAAAAGTACTGTTGGTCATGACCACTAACAAAAACATGGTAAATTTTTTGAAATAAAAGTTTTATTTTACTAAAACATTAGAACAAGTAAGAAAAGCAAACGTTAACAGCATTGGAGGTCATGACCAACAGTACCTTTTTTGTGTAGAAAACATTGACGGTTCAAATGGGCGTCTCAAAACCGTACTTTTTCCAGTGGCGTAGAAGTTGGGGAGAAATTAAAAAATTTGAAATTTATTTTTTTTTCCCTTAATTTTGTCGAGGTACGAAAATTGGCGAGAACTTTTAAAGTATCGATGTGAGACTTTCACACCTTAACAACTATCGCTAGAATTCTTGAGGTGCTACCGGGAACTTCAACAAAAAAATCAAAATTCCGAAATTTTTCGTTTTGGTTTAATTTGTTTGAGTTTAAGTTTTGTTAATCAGCATCTACTTAATGTAGTTCCATAAATTTTTGTATTATGTCAAATTAAAGTTATTTCTACCAAATTATCATTGTATATTATACCTGTAATCTAAACAGTTGAACAAATTAGAGGATGTTATTAATTTATTATAGTAAATGTATTTCATCAATGTGCAACAATTTTTTTTCCGCCAAAATTACTAAAGAAGGTAATAAACTTATAAGAATACTCGTAAAAACCTAAGATGTTAAATAAAAATATCCCAATTTTTACATAAAAAGCTAGTTATGGGTAAGAAATAAAACAGCTTGCTTTCTTATTAATTATTTCGGAAAATATAAAGTTCTGATAAAATGTTTCTGATTTTGGAACAGCCTGTATATTGCGTCACGTGGGCAGATCGGGAGTAATTTTTTCGGCACACTGTTCACCTTGAACCGGAATTTCACATCGATACCTTAAAAGTTATCGCGATTTTTCGTACCTCAGAAAAATTAAGGGGAAAAAAATAAATTTCGAAATTTTGATTAATTTTTTGTTTGTTCTGGGTACCACCTCAAGATTTCTAGGGATAAGTTTTAATGCTCGAAGAGCTCAATTAGTTTAAATGTTATCGCGATTTTTCCTACTATGTTTTGTGAACTTGGCACCACGCATTTTCAACTACTGTTTTCGATGTTTATTTTTACTTTTTTTTTTAAATTTGATCAAGAACTCTAGAACTATTTGGGGTTCAATAAGAACTCCAATGAAAAAAATGTTTTTTTCTAAAATGAGGTGCTAAGTTCACGGACATTATTATGTAGCGTTTCCCATTTATTTAAATTGGCCACCAACAACAGTATCATGGTCTCTGATTTTACTGTGCATCCCAACTATTTACGAGTCTTTTCTGGCTGCTCATTTTCAGATTATCGGAGTGTCGGTGCAGAATCAGAATTATAGATCTGGACTTGCTTACAACCTTATCTCAGCGGCTTTGTAAACGTGTCTTCTTTCCCATCCCCTTGGTCGCGTTAGAAATCTTCTTGCAGATCTTTTTTGCAAACTGTTCGGCTTCGCACATCATTTAGTAACAATGCAAAACAATTTGCACAGCGTTTTGTTGACTTCTTTCTCGTTTACGTTTTCATTACACACATATTAAATGTCAATTTGCTCCACTAGTGACATAATTTTACTGAAACGTAATTATTTTGTTCTGTATTCAGGATTAAAAGAGAAAAGAATCCAATTGGAGGAGATTTTTGTTCGATACCATCCAAATTTTAAACTCTAATTACGGATAATGATTTATAATCAATACTAGACAAGTAAAATGAGCATTTTCGACGGTTGAATAACTTCCGAAGGGTTGAACGGTAGATTTATTTCGAACGCGAGATAGGGTAAAATGACGCTTGACTTGTAACTGACGGCGCATACCACAGGATCATTAGTATCTATTTGCTTTAAATATAAATCACAACGATATTTTTAGAGCCTATATGTATCTGAATACACAACGAAGTCTCTTCAAACTATAATATAATATCCAAGTTCCTTCGTTACTAAAATAATTGACGTGCAATTGCATTAATTTTCTAAAACTTTTCTATCATATTTAAAGTTTATTATTGTTGTTAATTGTTAAAAATTTGGATTAGATATATATAAGTACTGGTTTTTACATATCGGGGTTCAAACACGTCTTCTCTCGTTACCATTTATTACATTACATTCGAGAATATACATACGAGACGACGATGAAGATGATTAGTAGCTGTTTATATAGAAAGATTTCCCACGTCTGCTGTGTATGCGCCTTGAGCGCGTGCTTTTTTCATTTAAAATTTATGACTTGTTTATGCCTGCATGCATCAAGTGAGCTTCACTTCACTTTCTTGTGTATACAAATCTTTACCACCCTGTCTAGGAATAGCTCCGCGATGGGATGACTGTAAAAATGTACTTTACAATCGCACATTTCAATCTAATATTTTCGAAAACGAATGATTTTAAATTTATTACCTATTTTGACTCGGACGCAAGCCAGGAAACCATATGTCCAAATACTGTGTGTGTACTCGAATGATTGATTACAAGGAAGTAAGACCTGCTACCCCACACATACACGTATACATATACAACTCTCGTCTATTGCAGTTTCTTTACGGATTGTATTTTTGGGGGTAGAAAAGAGCTTCCCGAGTAGCGTGTAAGGGATAAGGCGGTTGCCGGCATATGACGTGTTGACCTACAATAAGTTACGATTTTTTCTACTTTTCTGTCTCTCCCGGTTTCATTTCTGTTGTCATTAATGGCATATAATTGATGTGTTCTTGTTTAGACATCGGAACGGATGGTTAACATATTTTCTAACGTCTAGGTATACCACACATCGCGTTTTAAAATGTGGTGAATTCTACCGTTTTTTTTTTCTATTCAATGTATGTATATGTATGTTAGAAATTGTACTTTTAGGAGGAATTTTATTCTGTAGCATATTAGGATCAGAATTTGTAAACTTGCCAGAAATAGTCTGAGATCTACAGAAATCTACACCAAGTAATAGTCACCATCATTCGGTAAAAAACAACACCTATGAATCAGGAATATTTAGTGCAGCATTTAGTACCTAATTTCGAGGTCGATCAAGAATATGTTGTACATTTTCAAGCAAAAGAAAAAAAGACTTAATATCTGAGCAAATTTGAGTACCTTAGTATGCTGCATCCAGTTTTAGTAATGTTTGATAAAGATGGAGGAGTTTGTGTTTCCAAGGTCAATTTTTGGTTTTTCAGCAAGCTGAACAAACTAGACACATAAAGATGTATCTTTCGGGTATTGCCGTGTTTGTTGTGACAAACTTGACGTTTCGCTGATCATACTGTCAGCTTCTTCAGAAGTTCTCTAAAGACTGATGTTGATGTCTTCTGCTCCTCGTTATATACCCAGTCCCTGTTCCGCTCCAGTGATGCGTATCCGTTCCAGTCCGCTGAACCGTATCCGTTGTCGTTCTCTGATCCGTGTCCGATGCTTCTCCTCGATTCGTGTTAGATGATCTCGGATGCGTCCTCGTTGGTCCTTGCTGCTCTCCTGGGCTCTCCAGCGCTAACTTCCATACCTTACTCAGTCTGTATCCGTCTTCTCGGTTGAAGTTGTTCGGATTCTTCATTATTTCCAGGGATTCTCTCACTATCCGTGGGTAGTAGTGTTTGCTTTTGGCTAGTATCTTCACGTCATTGTAGTCGATTACGTGACTGCTTCCGGTGTGGTAGTGTTCAGCTACTGCAGATTTTCCAGTATTTCCCTGTTCGACATCTCTGCGATGCTCTTTCACTCTGCACTGTATACTGCGCCCGATTTGTCCAATATACGATTTCCCGCAATGGCATTGAAGTTCGTAGATGCCTTTAGCTTGTAGTCTCGGTATGGGGTCTTTGTTGGATGGAAGCAGTTCTTTTATTTTCTTGAC
This sequence comes from Holotrichia oblita, assembly GCA_023690525.1. Lineage (NCBI taxonomy): Eukaryota > Metazoa > Arthropoda > Insecta > Coleoptera > Scarabaeidae > Holotrichia > Holotrichia oblita. Next base: position 50,496,311 of record CM043023.1, on the reverse strand, counting down.
TGTGCTGAACCTGACGTTGACTTTCTTCTTCTCCAGGGTTTTCTTCAGCCTCCGGCTAATCTCCGAATCTCCTGTGGTTTGTAGCCGTTCTTTTGGAGTGCATCTTTCACATGTCGAATTTCCTCGGTTTTGTTGGTAGCATCACTAATCATTTCCGCTCTATGTAGTAGTGTAGTGACCAGGGATCTTTTCTGTTGTGGATGATGATGTGAGGTTGCGTGTAGATATCGGTCCGTATGCGTCTTCTTGCGGTATACTCCATGTCCCAATTTTCCACTGTCGTTGCGTTTTACCAATACATCCAGAAAAGGTAAGCAGCCATTCTCTTCTAACTCCATCGTAATGTTGATGTTGGCATGTTGTCTGTTGATGTGTTCCTTGAATGCGTGTAGATTGTCCATACCGTGAGGCCAGATCACGAATGTGTCGTCCACGTAGCGGTACCAGCATTTCGGTTTCTTGTCACTAGAGCTGATGGCTTGTTCTTCAAAGGTTTCCATAAAAATATTAGCGATGACTGGTGAGAGTGTTGATCCCATGGCTGCGCCGTCTTTCTGCTCGTAGAAATCTCCATTCCATAAGAAATAGGTGGTGTTTAAACATACTCTTGCGAGGTCAATTATATCCTCTTGTAGTCCTTGTGGTATAAACCGTTGTCTGATGAGTTCTAGGGTTTCTTCCACTGGCACGTTGGTAAAGAGCGATTCCACGTCGAAACTCACTAGTATGTCTTCACTGGTTACTTCATGTTCATGTAGAATCTCCACAAAATGTTCAAAGTTCTTTATAAAACTGCTTGTCAAACCCACGTACTGTTGTAGTTGTTTGGCAACATATCTGGCTAGTTCGTAAGTCGGGGATCCACAGGTACTCACAATCGGTCGTAGAGGGTTTCCAGTTTTGTGTATCTTGGGTAGTCCGTATAGTCTTGGAGGCTGCGCCGGAGCCAAAAAGAAACAGAAGGATGACTCAGAACTAAAGCCAGCAGGATACGCACACCTGCCGTATATTGCTGGAGTCACGGACAGGCTGAAGAAAACCTTGGAGAAGAAGAACGTCAACGTCAGGTTCAGCACAGTCAAGAAAATAAAAGAACTGCTTCCATCCAACAAGGACTCCATACCGAGACTACAAGCTAAAGGCATCTACGAACTTCAATGCCAGTGCGGGAAATCGTATATTGGACAAACCGGGCGCAGTATACAGTGCAGAGTGAAAGAGCATCGCAGAGATGTCGAACAGGGAAATACTGGAAAATCTGCAGTAGCTGAACACTACCACACCGGAAGCAGTCACGTAATCGACTACAATGACGTGAAGATACTAGCCAAAAGCAAACACTACTACCCACGGATAGTGAGAGAATCACTGGAAATAATGAAGAATCCGAACAACTTCAACCGAGAAGACGGATACAGACTGAGTAAGGTATCAAAGTTAGCGCTGGAGAGCACAGGAGAGCAGCAAGGACCAACGAGGACCCATCCGAGATCATCTAACACGAATCGAGGAGAAGCATCGGACACGGATCAGAGAACGACAACGGATACGGTTCAGCGGACTGGAACGGATACGCATCACTGGAGCGGAACAGGGACTGGGTATATAACGAGGAGCAGAAGACATCAACATCAGTCTTTAGAGAACTTCTGAAGAAGCTGACAGTATGATCAGCGAAACGTCAAGTTTGTCACAACAAACACGGCAATACCTGAAAGATACATCTTTATGGAACAGTGGCCGTGAAAGTCTACATTCGAAAATAGTCACATAATCTCTAAATATAAAATTGACACTTGTTAACCTATCTTTCTTGGGATTGAAGTTGGATCGGTGTTGGATGATCAAGGATCAAGGAAGGCAACTGACTAATATTCCTTAAATGGCAATCCCAGCAAGATAGTTGATTATCTCATTTTCTTCTTCAGCAGATCATTTTGAAGGAAACAACGTAGGAAGTACCTTCCTCGGGTATTTAGAACAATATCAGCTACGTCTTTATTGTTTATGGTCCAATTACTGTCACCATTTTTAATGTGTAGATTGTGTTATTATTGGAGTTAAGGTCTAGAGGCATTCTTGAATTTAATTTTTCCTATATCTCTCTCTTTTGTTGATTTATTACGTTTCCTCTGGTCTCCTTGCATCTTAGGATGCCGTAGCTCTCTCTTAAACGGTTTTGGCTTCTGTTTAAATCTGTGGTTGGTGCAATTCCAATGGATTCCAAACTGTATTACATGTCTGACTACCACTGCAACTCTTTCTGTGTATTTTTGTGTGTGTAAATGCGTTCTAGGCTTGGTTCTTTTTAATGTGTGCTGGGTGATTAGTTGCAGAGTCTTCGTAAGCTGTATCGCTTGTATGCAACTCTCGCGGTGTAGTTTTTGTGCCACAACAATAGTCAGTCGCCTAACCACAGCGGCTGGATGCTGACAGGACCACAAGATACTGGAATAGATACCACCAGAGCGGAGAACTAGAGGAAGTCCACGTAGGTGTTGGAGAGACTTTATAAACGAGGCCATGACTACAAGAAATTTGGAGGACGTCGAAGCTTTCGATAGGACAAGATGGAGATTGGGGACGGAGAGACGGCTACAGCTCCAAAATAGGTTAATAGTTAATAATCAGCCGCATTGCGTTATCAATTATGTCTTAACAACGAATATTACTTGGCGGTGTGTGTGGGGTGGGGAAGAGGGAGGTTTAATTAAGCAGATTCATGGAGCAAATGCTTAATTCGCTTGCTACTATAATTGCACAAAAATAACGCTATGAAAATAGTTTGCGAGTTTTTAATATGTTTTGTAATTTCTTTGGGGATCAAGTTATTTCAATACATCACATGCTACATTTTTAAAAAAGAACCTTCAGGGATAAAATGAATTAAGGAGGGGGTTGGCCATCGTCCAGTTGCTTACTTGCCTGGAACTTGTTAGCACCTTACTAGTTATTGATCAAGAAGTATTGGTTGTGTGTGAGAACTAAATTTCATCACTTCAAGCATTACTTGATTTTAGAACAGAAGGGCTTATCGACGATAAGATTTGCATCAAATTTTGCAAGATAAGTCTGATATAGATGTAGGTAATACGACAGATGATAAAAAATAGAGTGCAATAGATTAGAAGAAGAGATTATAACTAGGAGACCATAACTCAGAGCTAGAAGACAGTGAAGAAACTAGGTTTGCCGAAGCTAGCCATACAATTTATGATATAAATATAGAGCAAGATAATCTACCTGATGAGACTACTGGTAACTAATGACTGAAAAATTATTTCACAAATTATCCATGATAAAGGGTTAAGAAACAATTTTTCAAAAAGAAAATCTGGCAAAATGGAACATGATTGAAGGATACATCTTTCGCATAAAAGACAACATATTAAGCAATATATTCCCTATTACTAAAGGAGCAGTTTTAGTTTTGTGATTGATTTTTCTTTTTGAATAGCAGGTCGATTTCGCTGTCTCAAATAAACTATTTTTACGATTCACTCAAGTAAAACTGAACTTCATCACACAGTATCAGTTTTTTTTGTAAAAATTAGCATCTGTTTCTGTGTTAAAATGTACGGCCTTTCTAGTGGTTCATTTCATGACATTCGAAATTGTAAGATATCAGTCTGGATGCAACAGTGATCGAATGTAAATCAGAAGTCATCCATCATATCCTAGACAGGCATATCGAACTGACAATGAACAAAATATCTAAATAACTTTTTGTCGTAAACTTTCTAGTTCTCGTGGAAAAAATTATTTTGTAGATTTTGTCATCCAATTTTCATGCTGTTGATTGATAAACGTGTCACAATATTACAGTAGAAATGAGCTAGCCGATATGCTCCTAGCCATTGGCGGAGCAGATAAAAACTTGAATGAAACTGAAGACATCCCGATGCAAAAATGTATAGGCTTTTAGTTAGATTTAGAGAAACAGGTACTGTAAATTATAAAAAGCTGGTATTTCTAAATCCTGCAGTATGCAATGAAGAAAATTAAAATTTGGTAATGCAGAGCATTATTGAAAATCCTCATTGTAGCACAAGATATGTTGCTAGGCAGTGGAATATATCTCAAACGTTTGTGTTCAGGAGTTAACTGCAAATGATTGTGGTGTAACGATTCAGTTCGCAGAATGGGGATTGCAGAAACTTCAAGAAAATCAGTTTTTCGTCCAGAATGTTTTATTTACAGATGAAGCTACATTCAAAAATGATGGAAGTGTGTTCAGACATAATATGCGCCATTATTTTGACGTTAACCCACATTGGATTCGACAACACACAAATCAGCACAACAGAGTGGTTGGACCCATTTTTATTCAAGACTGACTAAACGGAGATAATTATTTAGCGCTTCTGCAAGGGGAAATTGAGGAAACTATTGACAATTTACCATTGGAGCTTCGCACTAATTTATGGTGGCAACGCGACGATGCAGCACTATGCATAACCATGTAAAATTTTCTTAATAATAATTATGGAAAAATTGTTGGATTGGGCGTGGAGGACCTATAATCTCGCCTCCTAGATCGCCTGACATGAGAGGAGAGGAGACGATTGAATATGTGTCGTCAAATCAAGGACATCATTTTGAGTCATTATTATTATTATTTTTTGATTGTTTCGAGTTTTGTTGTGTGTTAAGTACCTATTTTATGTTTAAATTAATTTTTGATTTTATCTTTACTCATCTTGGTTCATCTAGATTAGTTTATTTCTAGCATAATACTATGACGACTCTGACGAGTCATATTCTGATTGATATAAAATCAAATTTGACAGTTGTGTACTTCACTTTTCTGTTAATGGGTGCTTGATTTTCCTATCGCTTTCTTATTTGCATGCAGTGGAGAGTCAGTAACAATAACTGCAAATTCCTTTTTTCGCGAAAATTATGAGCTTCACAAATAATTACTTAGATTTTTTTTGTTCAGAATCAGAATTGTCAATACTAACAGTAATATATTTGATGGCGTATCCTTTGATTCTGGCTACTGGTTGATTCTAGGCTACTGATGGAGGGAGTGATCCTTGCGGCAATGCGAAGACTGAGCCGGGCGAAGACTCTGGGCGAGACTCCATACGGAGAGTTTGGTCATCTCGAGTGAAACTTTCCCCACTTTTAAGTCTACCGAACGATGAAATATAGTTTCGAAAAGAACTTTCTTACGAAGCTAAGTAATAAGAGGGAATGGAGGTTCCAAAACCGACAGAGAAATAGTTCAAGGTGTATTCAGATCAGAAACTAAATACTCAGATCCAATGGGAATAAACCCTAGCATCTTCCAAGTCAGGATTAATGGGATTGGAAGATGTGCTAAAGTGAACCTGTATAGGAATTGTCGGAAGCAAAGAATTGCAATTTTCTCTGATATTGCAGCAGCCAACAGCACGAAATTAGTCTGGGAGTTCCTCAGCAAATCAAACCACTGAAGGAAACATAAGGAAATAGAGTTGTACTATGCTGGGTGCCAGGACGCACTGGAGGAATCAGACCAAAGAGGTCATAGACGAAGTAGAAATACCTCCTCTGTACCCATCACAACTATTGCAGTTTATTAAAGCTCTTAGACTGGATGGGGAGCTCTGAGAGAGAGAGAGAAGAAACCCCGGCAGCTTACAGCTCATGCAAGGGGGCATAATAGATCAATAGATCGCAGTGCAATATCATCCTTAATTAAATTTAAATTTGCGTTAGTTGGACACGACGTTATTGACTGATTAACTGATATCAAGAAAATACATCTTCTCTATATGTACAAAACGAATTTGTACATATATATTATTAAATAAACATTAAGTATATCATATAATGCATATGCAAACGTTCTGTAGATTTAGAAAAAAAAAACTGAAACAAATAGAGAGAGCCAGCAAGAGAAAAATAAAGTCGAGAAGCGAACAAATTCGGTACTGCGATGTTCAACTAATGATTAATTAGGCAAGGACACGAAAAACTAAGCGTGTGACGTTTTGACACGCTCTGGTGTCTTAAGATTGATGGACGTTAGTCCCTGATGGCCTACCGATATTAATAATAGCTCCTTTTCCTCATGTACCAACTTGCACTGCAGTTTTAGTCCGCTATATATCACTATTCTAAGAACATGAAAGTAAAATTGTAATATTTAAATTTTGCCACACACGAAACTCTTAAAGGTAGCTAAAGAAAACAAAACTTTTATAATAATAAAATATATTTTATGTTTAATATCATAAATAACAGTAAATATGTATATACACATTGAGATATTTATATATAAATTATTAAAATTTATCTTTAGATCTTCGCTATAAATGAACATTACATAATTCTAGCTCAACATTTTTGGTTATACTTCTTTGGACAAAAATTCAACATTTACTTATTGCTTCTCCATCTTTGGTTTTAAACTAAATTCCCTAAAATTCCCTTACGTGAAAAATTGTCATTGTTTTTGAGCACTAAAGGCACTGTGATTCCTAACTTGTAACAAGACCATCATTTTTAAAGCTTTCCTATCTCCCTCTTAGTACAAAGAATTGCATCTATACTCACATTCCATCTCTCTATCTGGGAGTATAATCGTAAGAATTTTGATGTAAACTAGACGATCTAATATTAGTGTTGTTCCCGTAAAAGCCGTGGTAGCTGCCGTACATGGCGCGGCCGAAATTGTTGGTCCTCATGTTCTTGTCGTTGCTGTAAACCGGGTTGTAATTGTGTAGGATGTTGTGGGGATGGTACATCGGGCCGTAATTGCAGATCTCTGCGGAATATGGTTGACCGATCGGGCTAAGTCCGGCTCCTATTATGTTGGATGGGATTAAGCTCGATGAGGATCCCTGTTGCATTCCTTGGAAACGATTCTGGACGGCTAAATTGTGGGGATCTTGTTGTTGGTTTGTCATTTGGGAATGGATATCTTCTTCTGAAATGAAAAAAAAAACTATAATGGTAATAGCTGAAGCTGTCGGTTCTATTCTTCAAAAGAAAACATCGAGCAAACGTGAAAAAGAAACATCCTTGTCACTTTGACAAGTTAGATTTTCGGGAGAGAATTAAACTTTGGAGATCAGAAGAGTTATGACTAGATTTTCGTTATATGTTCAATTAATTTTTACGACACAAGATATTTTACTCGAACTAACAAAAAATAAATTTTGGGAGAATACATAAATCATCTTAGGACGAAAGATCTTAGGAAATCGGTCCAAATTTAAAGGAAGGAAAAAATAAAACAGACACAGTCAATTCTACTGCCTAGTTGACCTAGTTAAACAAGTTGACTGTTCAAGCCCAAAAACCCAGATACACTGGTTTCAAAATCTTAATTTCTTATGGTAGAATGATTTTTCAAAAATTAATTTACATTAAAAATTGATATTCAAAATAAATGCTATGTTTATATCGTCATAGCGTTATGTACTACTGTGAACCCCTCATTTTCGAAAAACCCAGAAATAAATTCAGAAAACAATAGTTAAAAACGTGAGGTGGCGATTTCACAAAAAGATAGTACATGTGTCCCGAATATTAAAAAAAAAAGTTTGGGATTTATTATTTTTTTAAAAATTCCGAAATTTATTTTTTCTTAATTTCTTGGAGACGCCGAAAGTCCCTTTCACAGCATTAATCTGAGCTTTTCGAACCTCAGCAATACTTATTTGTTTAGGAATCCTTGGCACCTCATTTTTGAAAAAAAAAAAAAAAACTATTTTTTATTGGAGTTTTAATTGCACCACAAAAAGTTCTGATGTTCTTGATAAAATTAAAAATAAATATAGAAAACCGTACAAGTTTACAAAACGAAAAAGCCCGATAACAATTGAATTAATTTTAATTTTAATTAATTAATTTTAAGAACGAAAACTCGCAATAATTTTCAAAATATTGAGCTGAGACTTTCGAGCCTCAACAAGTATCACTAGAACTCATGAGGAGCTGTCCAGAACTCCAATAAAATATTCAAATGTTAGGAATTTATTCTTTTCTTTTTATTTTTGCTTATACTTGATTGTAGAAATCTTGGTAGTAACATGGCTAAAATGAATCCGTAAAGTCAAATTAGGTTACATTTTCAAAAAAAAAAAAAAACTGGTTAGGAGTAGTCGAAATAATTTGTTTATGAAATTGCATCTAAACTGGGTATGTCATGACGTGTTGACCCTCCATCTGCTTCACATCGCTTACAAAACAACCATAAAATGGACAATAAGAACATAAAAATTAGAGAAACTTAACCTCGAAGCGATAGGGATTTTTGAAGCCAAATTTCAAATGTAATGTGATTATTTTATATCAAACCCTTTCGTTTTACCTCTATCATAAGACCAAAGAAAGACTTTAGAACCAGCAGCTCTTCTCAAAAGAAGACCAGAAACACTATGAAGTTGAAAACGGAAATAATTGAAAAATACGAGAGTGGCATATGAAAATTGCTGACATCTGTCGGATGTACAGAAAGCCACCATCCATAGTAAAATAAAGCCCTTATTGGTATACCATTCACAAATTCCTAGAGTGTTTGCCACTACACAACAACATTTATACAACGCCAATATTTATTGAGTGGATGAATGAAATGTTTGGCCTTACTGTAAAAAAATACTTCCAGGATAATCAGTTGCCTCTTAGGTGCTCCATTGCACATCCTCCAGGTTTGGAAGACGCATTGTTGGAGGAGTTCAGTTTTATCACAGTGAATGAATGGATCAGAACGTAATTTCAATTTTCAAAAAATGGTATACAAAGGTAATGTTTCAAAGATTTTTTGAAGTGACAACAGATAGAGAATTACCTGTAACAGAGTTCCAGAAAAATCATTTCAACTTTTTAAATTGTATTAGTCTCATAGATAATGCTTGGCAGGAAGTGATATCCAGGATGATGCATTCTGCATGGAAGAAATTATGGCCAGAATGCGCGCATGGGAGAGCTTCTGAAAGGCGACGATCCTATAGATTCAGTGCAGTCAGTTGTTGATTTGGGTGTGTCCATGGGGTTAGAGATGAGTGATGAGGATGTGGAAGAGTTGGTGGATAACCACAGAGAAGAACTTGCAAATGAAGAACTCCAAGACCTTCATCGATAAGTGCAATAATCATCAGAGGAAGAATTTGCTTCAGATAATGAGGGAGAGAGAGAGGAGAGAATGTGTCTTCTTCAAAGATTAAGGAGATTCTCTCCATGTGAGGTGGAGTACAACGAGTTTTGGAGGAAAACCATCCAGACAAAGCTATTGTAGACAGAGTATGCAACTTGTTTAGCGAAACTACACTGTCCCATTTTAGACAAATATTGAAGACAGGAACGAAACAAACCTCTTGGACAGCTTTTTTGTGCGATCTAGGTCCATTGACTCTGAAGTCCGTCCTACTCATAGGGCCTAAATTTAAGCAGGGTTGGAACCTTTGTTCCTTTAGCCCTTTAATCTCTTATTGTCCGCGGTTCGATGCCACGTAAAGTATTGGATGAGATGTTGTCCGCCCAATTAGAATTCGGCTGCTGCCGGGACTACTGCGCCAACTCAAGGACGCGTCTAGTTTCTACCCGCGGGGGAGGCCTGTCCGGATCCAGCTCCGCCAGGTGTTGGATTAACGGGTTTTCCGACCGCGACGCCCTCTCTAGAGTTTTCCTGACCAGCGCAAGCGCGTGCTCAGTAATGGTTTGGATCTGCAGATCTCTATGTATTTGGTTATTAGTGACGTACCAGGGTGCGGCGAGGAAGTCCGTCCTACTGCCAAAAGACCAAGGTTGGGGCTTGATACCTAAAGTCCGTATGGACGAAATTATTCTTTATAATAGTTTTTTATATTCATTTTATATTAATTTGTTCTTGTTTTTAGCTTAAAAAAATACAATATACTCGTACATGTGTTTTTGGTATACTTTTTTGAAGTCCTTACCTACGAATCAATTGGATTTACATTGATTCACGTAATTTTTTAACAAAAATATTCATTGCACTGAACACACACATCAAAGAAAAAAAAAAACAAGATACTTATAGATATGTAGTACTTATAGATAATAGTCAGCCACTGTTAAAAATGCAGGGTGTTCCATTTAAAAAAAACGTCGTGTGATTGTGACCATGATTTTTGGAACACTCTGTATAGTCAAAAATACTTTTAAGATATACCTACTTCTTAATGTCCAGTTTCAGCATGTGTAAAGTGAAACCTTTCACTTTAATAGCCAATGAGCAATCAAAGACCGGAGTTCAGCTGCAGGACCCTGTATATTTATTTTTACGGATTTTTTTTTTTAATTGTTTTTCGAAAATGAGTTCACAGCTACGCGACTTAAGAGTTCTGGCGGTCCTTGTTGAGGTTGGAAAGGCTCAGATCGATATTTTGAAAGTTATTACCTCCAATGTATTAAAAGGAAAAGATAAAACTTCTTCTTCGCACTACGTTTTGTGAACTTGGTACCCATTACTATTTCCAATTACTATTTTCCGTATTAATTTTTATGGACATTTTTTGTAATTTTCTCAAGAATTCCAGAGCTGTTTGTGATACAACTAAAACTCCAATAAACAAATAATCTTCTTAAAAATGAGATGTCAAGTTCACTAGGGTAGACACAATGTTTATCTAAAATTTCGATTCAAACATCGTTTCCTTAAAATTAAGTTAGAGCCTGTTACTGAAGAACTACCCACGACCCACGGATTCTATATGCTATATACAGGATGAACACATTTTTTTTAACAAAAAATCTTCGAACAGGTCAATTTTAATTGATAAAATTACACGTTTTAGCACGATCGCTGATTTTCAATGAGTTTTGTCAGGCAATGATGAATTTATGCCGAGGAAATCGATGCTTGCATCTGCAAATCCTGGCCACATTCTATTTCAAGAACATAGTCAACCGTCAAAATTGCAGATATTAGCGTCGAGCAATCCTCATTGGAAAGTTGCAAAAATTAAGTGTGTGTAAAGAAAAGTTTATAAGACAAAATAGATATCTACAGAAAGAAACCGCAAACAGATAATTACACAAAGAAGGATGTTGCAACCGTGCATTAAACCAACAAATATTTCCCTGGAAAGTTTAGAAAACATTGACAACTAACCCATCCCAATCTTACATTACGATTCGTCTCATTTAACTCATATTTTGTACGCATAATTCCCAACGTCATAACGCCCGAGTTTTCATAGTTACGACGTATAGATCTGTATATACCACATGTATATATGCGTTTTCCAGAAAATATAAACTCCGTTAATTTGTGGTATAATTTATGAACTCTTAAGACGGCCATGTGCTTTCTCGAAATTATAAACAAAATCACGGGGAACAGCGGCATACGCCTCACACTAAACTCGGTTAGTTCGTAATCTGTACGCACTGATACTCTCTTAGTTAGTTGTATTATGCTTTACCGCTTTTACTATACGCGAGAGAGATAGGGTGATCCGCGTAGAAGAAGATGCCGAGATCAGTGGAGATTTTCAGATGTGGCCGTGGGGTGACGCTGCGCTGCTAGCATGTGTGCGCGTTTCACTTTAAAACCGTCTCTCTATAAGATGACTGTATCCTTTAAGACTACTTACAGAATGTTTATATAATCGTAAATGTTCGAAAACATCCAGTTTACTACATAAACAAGTTATAAATTACGGCCTATGACTATCAAATACAAATATTTTAAGTATTTCCCAAGCGAAAGCCTTCGCTCTGACTGTGCATGTATTAGGAATGTGTATGTTTTGTACACGGTTAACTAACTACTGTTTGACGCTGGTTGATGTTTCATATACGTCTTTAAAATTACGGTGGATGGATATCACATATACTACTGTACTGTATTAGATGCCAACGGTTTCTTTATTTTCATTTAAACTCGATCAAAACATGTCTACCTGCGATTTGAAATCGTTGTCTTTAAAAACCAGATTTTTGTCTTGTCCTCCTAAGAAAATCGAGAAAACGATCTGTTAGATTTAAATGTATTTGAAAGAACATTTTGCCAATTGCGTTTAATTGCAATAAAAGTTCCAGCTGACGTCATTTTTGGTAATTTATCGTTTACGACGTCATACAGACCATATATGACGTCTTAAAGACATCATCGCATGGACAAACAATTGCCATACCTACATGTAATTTATTGATAACACAGTGATACAAAATCCGACATTCCGAATCGAAATGGGATGAAACCAAAAACAAATGAAAGTTGACGTTTTCCATAACAAAACCCTCAAAGATCTATCAATCGGTTATCGAGCTAGGTAATATTTATATGATGAAAAATTGTCCAGAAAATTTATGAAAGTTTGAACGGTCACAGCGCTCAAACGCGTTAATGTGCCTTCCTGGGGGTTTGTCCTCGCGTTTAGATTAACAAGATGAACCAACCTGCCCAGAGCGAAGCAGATTCATCAAACGGTTCTCGAGAAAATTTATCTCTATAACCCGTTAATGTGCCTTGCTGGGAGTTTGGCCTCTCGTTTAGATTAACAAGGTGAACCTACTTGCCGAGGAGGAAGCAGATCCATCAAACGGTTATCGAGCTAGGTAATATTTATATGATGAAAAATTGTCCAGAAAATTTATGAAAGTTTGAACGGTCACAGCGCTCAAACGCGTTAATGTGCCTTCCTGGGGGTTTGTCCTCTCGTTTAGATTAACAAGATGAACCAACCTGCCCAGAGCGAAGCAGATTCATCAAACGGTTCTCGAGAAAATTTATCTCTATAACCCGTTAATGTGCCTTGCTGGGAGTTTGGCCTCTCGTTTAGATTAACAAGGTGAACCTACTTGCCGAGGAGGAAGCAGATCCATCAAACGGTTATCGAGCTAGGTAATATTTATATGATGAAAAAGTTGTCCAAAAAATTTATGAAAGTTTGAACGGTCACAGCGCTCAAACGCGTTAATGTGCCTTCCTGGGGGTTTGTCCTCTCGTTTAGATTAACAAGATGAACCAACCTGCCCAGAGCGAAGCAGATTCATCAAACGGTTCTCGAGAAAATTTATCTCTATAACGCGTTAATGTGCCTTGCTGGGAGTTTGGCCTCTCGTTTAGATTAACAAGGTGAACCTACTTGCCGAGGAGGAAGCAGATCCATCAAACGGTTATCGAGCTAGGTAATATTTATATGATGAAAAATTGTCCAGAAAATTTATGAAAGTTTGAACGGTCACAGCGCTCAAACGCGTTAATGTGCCTTCCTGGGGGTTTGTCCTCTCGTTTAGATTAACAAGATGAACCAACCTGCCCAGAGCGAAGCAGATTCATCAAACGGTTCTCGAGAAAATTTATCTCTATAACGCGTTAATGTGCCTTGCTGGGAGTTTGGCCTCTCGTTTAGATTAACAAGGTGAACCTACTTGCCGAGGAGGAAGCAGATCCATCAAACGGTTATCGAGCTAGGTAATATTTATATGATGAAAAAGTTGTCCAGAAAATTTATGAAAGTTTGAACGGTCACAGCGCTCAAACGCGTTAATGTGCCTTCCTGGGGTTTGTCCTCTCGTTTAGATTAACAAGATGAACCAACCTGCCCAGAGCGAAGCAGATTCATCAAACGGTTCTCGAGAAAATTTATCTCTATAACGCGTTAATGTGCCTTGCTGGGAGTTTGGCCTCTCGTTTAGATTAACAAGGTGAACCTACTTGCCGAGGAGGAAGCAGATCCATCAAACGGTTATCGAGCTAGGTAATATTTATATGATGAAAAATTGTCCAGAAAATTTATGAAAGTTTGAACGGTCACAGCGCTCAAACGCGTTAATGTGCCTTCCTGGGGGTTTGTCCTCTCGTTTAGATTAACAAGATGAACCAACCTGCCCAGAGCGAAGCAGATTCATCAAACGGTTCTCGAGAAAATTTATCTCTATAACGCGTTAATGTGCCTTGCTGGGAGTTTGGCCTCTCGTTTAGATTAACAAGGTGAACCTACTTGCCGAGGAGGAAGCAGATCCATCAAACGGTTATCGAGCTAGGTAATATTTATATGATGAAAAATTGTCCAGAAAATTTATGAAAGTTTGAACGGTCACAGCGCTCAAACGCGTTAATGTGCCTTCCTGGGGGTTTGTCCTCTCGTTTAGATTAACAAGATGAACCAACCTGCCCAGAGCGAAGCAGATTCATCAAACGGTTCTCGAGAAAATTTATCTCTATAACGCGTTAATGTGCCTTGCTGGGAGTTTGGCCTCTCGTTTAGATTAACAAGGTGAACCTACTTGCCGAGGAGGAAGCAGATCCATCAAACGGTTATCGAGCTAGGTAATATTTATATGATGAAAAAGTTGTCCAGAAAATTTATGAAAGTTTGAACGGTCACAGCGCTCAAACGCGTTAATGTGCCTTCCTGGGGGTTTGTCCTCTCGTTTAGATTAACAAGATGAACCAACCTGCCCAGAGCGAAGCAGATTCATCAAACGGTTCTCGAGAAAATTTATCTCTATAACGCGTTAATGTGCCTTGCTGGGAGTTTGGCCTCTCGTTTAGATTAACAAGGTGAACCTACTTGCCGAGGAGGAAGCAGATCCATCAAACGGTTATCGAGCTAGGTAATATTTATATGATGAAAAAGTTGTCCAGAAAATTTATGAAAGTTTGAACGGTCACAGCGCTCAAACGCGTTAATGTGCCTTCCTGGGGGTTTGTCCTCTCGTTTAGATTAACAAGATGAACCAACCTGCCCAGAGCGAAGCAGATTCATCAAACGGTTCTCGAGAAAATTTATCTCTATAACGCGTTAATGTGCCTTGCTGGGAGTTTGGCCTCTCGTTTAGATTAACAAGGTGAACCTACTTGCCGAGGAGGAAGCAGATCCATCAAACGGTTATCGAGCTAGGTAATATTTATATGATGAAAAGTTGTCCAGAAAATTTATGAAAGTTTGAACGGTCACAGCGCTCAAACGCGTTAATGTGCCTTCCTGGGGGTTTGTCCTCTCGTTTAGATTAACAAGATGAACCAACCTGCCCAGAGCGAAGCAGATTCATCAAACGGTTCTCGAGAAAATTTATCTCTATAACGCGTTAATGTGCCTTGCTGGGAGTTTGGCCTCTCGTTTAGATTAACAAGGTGAACCTACTTGCCGAGGAGGAAGCAGATCCATCAAACGGTTATCGAGCTAGGTAATATTTATATGATGAAAAAGTTGTCCAGAAAATTTATGAAAGTTTGAACGGTCACAGCGCTCAAACGCGTTAATGTGCCTTCCTGGGGGTTTGTCCTCTCGTTTAGATTAACAAGATGAACCAACCTGCCCAGAGCGAAGCAGATTCATCAAACGGTTCTCGAGAAAATTTATCTCTATAACGCGTTAATGTGCCTTGCTGGGAGTTTGGCCTCTCGTTTAGATTAACAAGGTGAACCTACTTGCCGAGGAGGAAGCAGATCCATCAAACGGTTATCGAGCTAGGTAATATTTATATGATGAAAAAGTTGTCCAGAAAATTTATGAAAGTTTGAACGGTCACAGCGCTCAAACGCGTTAATGTGCCTTCCTGGGGGTTTGTCCTCTCGTTTAGATTAACAAGATGAACCAACCTGCCCAGAGCGAAGCAGATTCATCAAACGGTTCTCGAGAAAATTTATCTCTATAACGCGTTAATGTGCCTTGCTGGGAGTTTGGCCTCTCGTTTAGATTAACAAGGTGAACCTACTTGCCGAGGAGGAAGCAGATCCATCAAACGGTTATCGAGCTAGGTAATATTTATATGATGAAAAAGTTGTCCAGAAAATTTATGAAAGTTTGAACGGTCACAGCGCTCAAACGCGTTAATGTGCCTTCCTGGGGGTTTGTCCTCTCGTTTAGATTAACAAGATGAACCAACCTGCCCAGAGCGAAGCAGATTCATCAAACGGTTCTCGAGAAAATTTATCTCTATAACGCGTTAATGTGCCTTGCTGGGAGTTTGGCCTCTCGTTTAGATTAACAAGGTGAACCTACTTGCCGAGGAGGAAGCAGATCCATCAAACGGTTATCGAGCTAGGTAATATTTATATGATGAAAAAGTTGTCCAGAAAATTTATGAAAGTTTGAACGGTCACAGCGCTCAAACGCGTTAATGTGCCTTCCTGGGGGTTTGTCCTCTCGTTTAGATTAACAAGATGAACCAACCTGCCCAGAGCGAAGCAGATTCATCAAACGGTTCTCGAGAAAATTTATCTCTATAACGCGTTAATGTGCCTTGCTGGGAGTTTGGCCTCTCGTTTAGATTAACAAGGTGAACCTACTTGCCGAGGAGGAAGCAGATCCATCAAACGGTTATCGAGCTAGGTAATATTTATATGATGAAAAATTGTCCAGAAAATTTATGAAAGTTTGAACGGTCACAGCGCTCAAACGCGTTAATGTGCCTTCCTGGGGGTTTGTCCTCTCGTTTAGATTAACAAGATGAACCAACCTGCCCAGAGCGAAGCAGATTCATCAAACGGTTCTCGAGAAAATTTATCTCTATAACGCGTTAATGTGCCTTGCTGGGAGTTTGGCCTCTCGTTTAGATTAACAAGGTGAACCTACTTGCCGAGGAGGAAGCAGATCCATCAAACGGTTATCGAGCTAGGTAATATTTATATGATGAAAAAGTTGTCCAGAAAATTTATGAAAGTTTGAACGGTCACAGCGCTCAAACGCGTTAATGTGCCTTCCTGGGGGTTTGTCCTCTCGTTTAGATTAACAAGATGAACCAACCTGCCCAGAGCGAAGCAGATTCATCAAACGGTTCTCGAGAAAATTTATCTCTATAACGCGTTAATGTGCCTTGCTGGGAGTTTGGCCTCTCGTTTAGATTAACAAGGTGAACCTACTTGCCGAGGAGGAAGCAGATCCATCAAACGGTTATCGAGCTAGGTAATATTTATATGATGAAAAAGTTGTCCAGAAAATTTATGAAAGTTTGAACGGTCACAGCGCTCAAACGCGTTAATGTGCCTTCCTGGGGGTTTGTCCTCTCGTTTAGATTAACAAGATGAACCAACCTGCCCAGAGCGAAGCAGATTCATCAAACGGTTCTCGAGAAAATTTATCTCTATAACGCGTTAATGTGCCTTGCTGGGAGTTTGGCCTCTCGTTTAGATTAACAAGGTGAACCTACTTGCCGAGGAGGAAGCAGATCCATCAAACGGTTATCGAGCTAGGTAATATTTATATGATGAAAAATTGTCCAGAAAATTTATGAAAGTTTGAACGGTCACAGCGCTCAAACGCGTTAATGTGCCTTCCTGGGGGTTTGTCCTCTCGTTTAGATTAACAAGATGAACCAACCTGCCCAGAGCGAAGCAGATTCATCAAACGGTTCTCGAGAAAATTTATCTCTATAACGCGTTAATGTGCCTTGCTGGGAGTTTGGCCTCTCGTTTAGATTAACAAGGTGAACCTACTTGCCGAGGAGGAAGCAGATCCATCAAACGGTTATCGAGCTAGGTAATATTTATATGATGAAAAAGTTGTCCAGAAAATTTATGAAAGTTTGAACGGTCACAGCGCTCAAACGCGTTAATGTGCCTTCCTGGGGGTTTGTCCTCTCGTTTAGATTAACAAGATGAACCAACCTGCCCAGAGCGAAGCAGATTCATCAAACGGTTCTCGAGAAAATTTATCTCTATAACGCGTTAATGTGCCTTGCTGGGAGTTTGGCCTCTCGTTTAGATTAACAAGGTGAACCTACTTGCCGAGGAGGAAGCAGATCCATCAAACGGTTATCGAGCTAGGTAATATTTATATGATGAAAAAGTTGTCCAGAAAATTTATGAAAGTTTGAACGGTCACAGCGCTCAAACGCGTTAATGTGCCTTCCTGGGGGTTTGTCCTCTCGTTTAGATTAACAAGATGAACCAACCTGCCCAGAGCGAAGCAGATTCATCAAACGGTTCTCGAGAAAATTTATCTCTATAACGCGTTAATGTGCCTTGCTGGGAGTTTGGCCTCTCGTTTAGATTAACAAGGTGAACCTACTTGCCGAGGAGGAAGCAGATCCATCAAACGGTTATCGAGCTAGGTAATATTTATATGATGAAAAATTGTCCAGAAAATTTATGAAAGTTTGAACGGTCACAGCGCTCAAACGCGTTAATGTGCCTTCCTGGGGGTTTGTCCTCTCGTTTAGATTAACAAGATGAACCAACCTGCCCAGAGCGAAGCAGATTCATCAAACGGTTCTCGAGAAAATTTATCTCTATAACGCGTTAATGTGCCTTGCTGGGAGTTTGGCCTCTCGTTTAGATTAACAAGGTGAACCTACTTGCCGAGGAGGAAGCAGATCCATCAAACGGTTATCGAGCTAGGTAATATTTATATGATGAAAAAGTTGTCCAGAAAATTTATGAAAGTTTGAACGGTCACAGCGCTCAAACGCGTTAATGTGCCTTCCTGGGGGTTTGTCCTCTCGTTTAGATTAACAAGATGAACCAACCTGCCCAGAGCGAAGCAGATTCATCAAACGGTTCTCGAGAAAATTTATCTCTATAACGCGTTAATGTGCCTTGCTGGGAGTTTGGCCTCTCGTTTAGATTAACAAGGTGAACCTACTTGCCGAGGAGGAAGCAGATCCATCAAACGGTTATCGAGCTAGGTAATATTTATATGATGAAAAAGTTGTCCAGAAAATTTATGAAAGTTTGAACGGTCACAGCGCTCAAACGCGTTAATGTGCCTTCCTGGGGGTTTGTCCTCTCGTTTAGATTAACAAGATGAACCAACCTGCCCAGAGCGAAGCAGATTCATCAAACGGTTCTCGAGAAAATTTATCTCTATAACGCGTTAATGTGCCTTGCTGGGAGTTTGGCCTCTCGTTTAGATTAACAAGGTGAACCTACTTGCCGAGGAGGAAGCAGATCCATCAAACGGTTATCGAGCTAGGTAATATTTATATGATGAAAAAGTTGTCCAGAAAATTTATGAAAGTTTGAACGGTCACAGCGCTCAAACGCGTTAATGTGCCTTCCTGGGGGTTTGTCCTCTCGTTTAGATTAACAAGATGAACCAACCTGCCCAGAGCGAAGCAGATTCATCAAACGGTTCTCGAGAAAATTTATCTCTATAACGCGTTAATGTGCCTTGCTGGGAGTTTGGCCTCTCGTTTAGATTAACAAGGTGAACCTACTTGCCGAGGAGGAAGCAGATCCATCAAACGGTTATCGAGCTAGGTAATATTTATATGATGAAAAAGTTGTCCAGAAAATTTATGAAAGTTTGAACGGTCACAGCGCTCAAACGCGTTAATGTGCCTTCCTGGGGGTTTGTCCTCTCGTTTAGATTAACAAGATGAACCAACCTGCCCAGAGCGAAGCAGATTCATCAAACGGTTCTCGAGAAAATTTATCTCTATAACGCGTTAATGTGCCTTGCTGGGAGTTTGGCCTCTCGTTTAGATTAACAAGGTGAACCTACTTGCCGAGGAGGAAGCAGATCCATCAAACGGTTATCGAGCTAGGTAATATTTATATGATGAAAAAGTTGTCCAGAAAATTTATGAAAGTTTGAACGGTCACAGCGCTCAAACGCGTTAATGTGCCTTCCTGGGGGTTTGTCCTCTCGTTTAGATTAACAAGATGAACCAACCTGCCCAGAGCGAAGCAGATTCATCAAACGGTTCTCGAGAAAATTTATCTCTATAACGCGTTAATGTGCCTTGCTGGGAGTTTGGCCTCTCGTTTAGATTAACAAGGTGAACCTACTTGCCGAGGAGGAAGCAGATCCATCAAACGGTTATCGAGCTAGGTAATATTTATATGATGAAAAAGTTGTCCAGAAAATTTATGAAAGTTTGAACGGTCACAGCGCTCAAACGCGTTAATGTGCCTTCCTGGGGGTTTGTCCTCTCGTTTAGATTAACAAGATGAACCAACCTGCCCAGAGCGAAGCAGATTCATCAAACGGTTCTCGAGAAAATTTATCTCTATAACGCGTTAATGTGCCTTGCTGGGAGTTTGGCCTCTCGTTTAGATTAACAAGGTGAACCTACTTGCCGAGGAGGAAGCAGATCCATCAAACGGTTATCGAGCTAGGTAATATTTATATGATGAAAAAGTTGTCCAGAAAATTTATGAAAGTTTGAACGGTCACAGCGCTCAAACGCGTTAATGTGCCTTCCTGGGGGTTTGTCCTCTCGTTTAGATTAACAAGATGAACCAACCTGCCCAGAGCGAAGCAGATTCATCAAACGGTTCTCGAGAAAATTTATCTCTATAACGCGTTAATGTGCCTTGCTGGGAGTTTGGCCTCTCGTTTAGATTAACAAGGTGAACCTACTTGCCGAGGAGGAAGCAGATCCATCAAACGGTTATCGAGCTAGGTAATATTTATATGATGAAAAAGTTGTCCAGAAAATTTATGAAAGTTTGAACGGTCACAGCGCTCAAACGCGTTAATGTGCCTTCCTGGGGGTTTGTCCTCTCGTTTAGATTAACAAGATGAACCAACCTGCCCAGAGCGAAGCAGATTCATCAAACGGTTCTCGAGAAAATTTATCTCTATAACGCGTTAATGTGCCTTGCTGGGAGTTTGGCCTCTCGTTTAGATTAACAAGGTGAACCTACTTGCCGAGGAGGAAGCAGATCCATCAAACGGTTATCGAGCTAGGTAATATTTATATGATGAAAAAGTTGTCCAGAAAATTTATGAAAGTTTGAACGGTCACAGCGCTCAAACGCGTTAATGTGCCTTCCTGGGGGTTTGTCCTCTCGTTTAGATTAACAAGATGAACCAACCTGCCCAGAGCGAAGCAGATTCATCAAACGGTTCTCGAGAAAATTTATCTCTATAACGCGTTAATGTGCCTTGCTGGGAGTTTGGCCTCTCGTTTAGATTAACAAGGTGAACCTACTTGCCGAGGAGGAAGCAGATCCATCAAACGGTTATCGAGCTAGGTAATATTTATATGATGAAAAAGTTGTCCAGAAAATTTATGAAAGTTTGAACGGTCACAGCGCTCAAACGCGTTAATGTGCCTTCCTGGGGGTTTGTCCTCTCGTTTAGATTAACAAGATGAACCAACCTGCCCAGAGCGAAGCAGATTCATCAAACGGTTCTCGAGAAAATTTATCTCTATAACGCGTTAATGTGCCTTGCTGGGAGTTTGGCCTCTCGTTTAGATTAACAAGGTGAACCTACTTGCCGAGGAGGAAGCAGATCCATCAAACGGTTATCGAGCTAGGTAATATTTATATGATGAAAAATTGTCCAGAAAATTTATGAAAGTTTGAACGGTCACAGCGCTCAAACGCGTTAATGTGCCTTCCTGGGGGTTTGTCCTCTCGTTTAGATTAACAAGATGAACCAACCTGCCCAGAGCGAAGCAGATTCATCAAACGGTTCTCGAGAAAATTTATCTCTATAACGCGTTAATGTGCCTTGCTGGGAGTTTGGCCTCTCGTTTAGATTAACAAGGTGAACCTACTTGCCGAGGAGGAAGCAGATCCATCAAACGGTTATCGAGCTAGGTAATATTTATATGATGAAAAAGTTGTCCAGAAAATTTATGAAAGTTTGAACGGTCACAGCGCTCAAACGCGTTAATGTGCCTTCCTGGGGGTTTGTCCTCTCGTTTAGATTAACAAGATGAACCAACCTGCCCAGAGCGAAGCAGATTCATCAAACGGTTCTCGAGAAAATTTATCTCTATAACGCGTTAATGTGCCTTGCTGGGAGTTTGGCCTCTCGTTTAGATTAACAAGGTGAACCTACTTGCCGAGGAGGAAGCAGATCCATCAAACGGTTATCGAGCTAGGTAATATTTATATGATGAAAAATTGTCCAGAAAATTTATGAAAGTTTGAACGGTCACAGCGCTCAAACGCGTTAATGTGCCTTCCTGGGGGTTTGTCCTCTCGTTTAGATTAACAAGATGAACCAACCTGCCCAGAGCGAAGCAGATTCATCAAACGGTTCTCGAGAAAATTTATCTCTATAACCCGTTAATGTGCCTTGCTGGGAGTTTGGCCTCTCGTTTAGATTAACAAGGTGAACCTATTTGCCGAGGAGGAAGCAGATCCATCAAACGGTTATCGAGCTAGGTAATATTTATATGATGAAAAATTGTCCAGAAAATTTATGAAAGTTTGAACGGTCACAGCGCTCAAACGCGTTAATGTGCCTTCCTGGGGGTTTGTCCTCTCGTTTAGATTAACAAGATGAACCAACCTGCCCAGAGCGAAGCAGATTCATCAAACGGTTCTCGAGAAAATTTATCTCTATAACGCGTTAATGTGCCTTGCTGGGAGTTTGGCCTCTCGTTTAGATTAACAAGGTGAACCTACTTGCCGAGGAGGAAGCAGATCCATCAAACGGTTATCGAGCTAGGTAATATTTATATGATGAAAAATTGTCCAGAAAATTTATGAAAGTTTGAACGGTCACAGCGCTCAAACGCGTTAATGTGCCTTCCTGGGGGTTTGTCCTCTCGTTTAGATTAACAAGATGAACCAACCTGCCCAGAGCGAAGCAGATTCATCAAACGGTTCTCGAGAAAATTTATCTCTATAACGCGTTAATGTGCCTTGCTGGGAGTTTGGCCTCTCGTTTAGATTAACAAGGTGAACCTACTTGCCGAGGAGGAAGCAGATCCATCAAACGGTTATCGAGCTAGGTAATATTTATATGATGAAAAATTGTCCAGAAAATTTATGAAAGTTTGAACGGTCACAGCGCTCAAACGCGTTAATGTGCCTTCCTGGGGGTTTGTCCTCTCGTTTAGATTAACAAGATGAACCAACCTGCCCAGAGCGAAGCAGATTCATCAAACGGTTCTCGAGAAAATTTATCTCTATAACGCGTTAATGTGCCTTGCTGGGAGTTTGGCCTTCTCGTTTAGATTAACAAGGTGAACCTACTTGCCGAGGAGGAAGCAGATCCATCAAACGGTTATCGAGCTAGGTAATATTTATATGATGAAAAATTGTCCAGAAAATTTATGAAAGTTTGAACGGTCACAGCGCTCAAACGCGTTAATGTGCCTTCCTGGGGGTTTGTCCTCTCGTTTAGATTAACAAGATGAACCAACCTGCCCAGAGCGAAGCAGATTCATCAAACGGTTCTCGAGAAAATTTATCTCTATAACGCGTTAATGTGCCTTGCTGGGAGTTTGGCCTCTCGTTTAGATTAACAAGGTGAACCTATTTGCCGAGGAGGAAGCAGATCCATCAAACGGTTATCGAGCTAGGTAATATTTATATGATGAAAAAAATTGTCCAGAAAATTTATGAAAGTTTGAACGGTCACAGCGCTCAAACGCGTTAATGTGCCTTCCTGGGGGTTTGTCCTCTCGTTTAGATTAACAAGATGAACCAACCTGCCCAGAGCGAAGTAGATTCATCAAACGGTTCTCGAGAAAATTTATCTCCATAACGCGTTAATGTGCCTTCCTGGGAGTTTGGCCTCTCGTTTAGATTAACAAGGTGAACCTACTTGCCGAGGAGGAAGCAGATCCATCAAACGGTTATCGAGCTAGGTAATATTTATATGATGAAAAATTGTCCAGAAAATTTATGAAAGTTTGAACGGTCACAGCGCTCAAACGCGTTAATGTGCCTTCCTGGGGGTTTGTCCTCTCGTTTAGATTAACAAGATGAACCAACCTGCCCAGAGCCAAGCAGATTCATCAAACGGTTTTCGAGAAAATTTATCTCTATAACCCGTTGATGTGATTTGCTGGGAGTTTGGCCTCTCGTTTAGATTAACAAGGTGAACCTAATTGCCGAGGAGGAAGCAGATCCATCAAACGGTTATCGAGCTAGGTAATATTTATATGATGAAAAATTGTCCAGAAAATTTATGAAAGTCTGAACGGTGACAGCGCTCAAACGCGTTAATGTGCCTTCCTGGGGGTTTTTCCTCTCGTTTAGATTAACAAGATGAACCAACCTGCCCAGAGCTCAGAAAAATTTAGTTCTATAACTAGTTTACGTGTCTCAAACGGTTATAAAGATAAAATACAACCTTTATTTAGTTAGGTATTTACGAAATCAATTGTAAAGATTGTAATCAAAAATATATTGGGCAAACCAGGAGAGCAGTCTCAACTAGATTCAAAGAGACCAATTTTTGACGTTACCAAGCGTCAATTTTAGGTGTCTTTTAGGTGGTTATCCGTCATCGACGTCATAACAAACGAATAAGAAACATTATAATTATGTTAAGATATAAACGAAACGCATGAAATAGGTAGGTACTCGTTTCTCTTTCCTCAGTGCAATCACTTGACGTTATTAGGTACATAAATACATCTCCCGGAGTTTAAAAAAACTTCTTTGCTACGCGTACCTATCCATATAAATATTATTTATTTCGAAATATTTCCACATCAATTCCATCATCCGCGAACACAAGCCAATCCACCTATAATTTATCCCGAAACTTCAAAAGATGCAACACGTCAGTGTTTTCCTGACGATGGCGAGCACAAATTTCATTATAAACCAATAAAATCATCCCGAAACTGTCTGATGCCCAATTCCACTTTATACACGTTTATATAGTGCTCTCCTCTTTTAATGCCGCAGAGAGGCGCGCACGCGATATAGTCGGATGAAGAAATCAACAGGTAATCGCGGCAAAAGCTTAAAGCCATCGTAAATAAGTCCTAATCACCCGGTGTCCTGTCCAAACTTCTCCGGAAGCCGCTGAACGGCTTCCTTTGAACTTTCCCTGTGATCTCTTTTTTCTGTATCCAATGTAAAGGTGCGCCGCAGCGCACGCTTGCTCTTAAAAGTTTGGATTTATTCGAACGATTTTCTTCGCGGTGTTATTACTGCGCTGTGTAATATACTTTGATCCTTTTCTATCGATGTTAAAGTTTTCGGATATATACAGAGTCGGTTTACGATTTTAATACGGGTGTTAGATATTTTTGGATAAATAAATTTTGATAAATTTTCTACTGGCAAATTTAAGATTCCTTCAATGTAATGTAATCTAACTGAATAATAATGCAACCATAAACGTTGCTTCCTATTATGATTGTCATTTGGAACTTCTGGAAAACTGTGTAGGCCTGTTATGTATGACAGAAACCAGGTACTCACGACCGAACGAGCCCTGGATATATACGTTATTCGACATGACAGGGAACATCGTGAAGCTCTCCCATGGATAAATAAACGGTGGCCGGGTAGTGTAAGCACCGCCTTTTTATTATTTATTTATTTAAGTGTTGTTATGTTAGCGGAGTGCACCGATAATGTCTGACTTATGAGGACAAAATGGCGTCTGGGAATTGGGGGGCTTTTTTCGACGGACGTCATCGAAAAAGGAAGCTGGTGGAATTCTTTCGCCCTGGAAGCTGTATATCTTGGAATTTAAAATAAAATTCTTAGACGAATACGTAATATCCGCCGATCCTGTATTAATTTAACTAGAATTAAAAATAAATTAAAAAAGATAAGTTTACCTTTAGGACAATTCGTTGGTGTTGTTCTTGTGGGTGTTCTTGGTTTCCCTGGTTGATTCACTTGTGTTAATGAGGAGTCACTGAAACAAAAATTGGACTTGCACTACACAAAATCAAGATTGAAGGAAAATTAAAAATTCAATTATCAAATCAATTAGCAAATCATCTTATATTTTTCCCTTTAGTTGTTTTGTAGTTGACAATCCTTTTTATAATCAGCTTATGGCAAAAGATTTTATTTTAAAGGAGGAAGGTTTACCTACTGCCAATTTTTTTCATTTTTCGCCCAATTGCCCAAAATACAATCAAAGCGGACCTGAACGACATTTTGTGAAAGTTTTTGTACCGCTCTGGAATTTTTTAAAGTCCTAGAATACCAGGTTAATAACTATAAACCTTTTTGACTTGAACTGACGAAAGCACTGACACAATAGAACCATTGCTTGCTTTCGCAGCTTCTAAACTTATCAGAAGCGTGATCTACAACAACTAGACTTGTCGCACAAATTAGATCTGCTTGGATCATACCTAGATATCAACAAAGTTTTACGATCGTTTAGAGAGAGGAAGGCGGGGGTGGGGACATTTGCTAGCAATTCCAAATTTTTTTTTTCTCAGTATTTAATTACGATATCAAAGATAAGAGAAGCTAGAATCACACCAAATGACCTGACTAATTGTCAAAATTTCCATCAAAAAACCAACTTTCAACATAGTGCCGATTGTGGTGCCGATCACTCAGAATGACAGTAGGACACACAGGACATTGAATGATCTAGAATTAAAGACTAGACTAGAAGACACATTTGCTAGAATCTACATTCACTAGAATTTCATGCACCTGATCTACTATTACAAGGTCACACTATATA
This sequence comes from Holotrichia oblita, assembly GCA_023690525.1. Taxonomy (NCBI): domain Eukaryota; kingdom Metazoa; phylum Arthropoda; class Insecta; order Coleoptera; family Scarabaeidae; genus Holotrichia; species Holotrichia oblita. The sequence continues at coordinate 50,470,083 of CM043023.1, read as the reverse complement.
TTTTGAGATATCGCTAAACTAGAGAAGTTAGAGCTGGCAACCACCATCGTTAAGTAGTAAACTCTGATTGTCAATTGAGTCGCTGCTGTCATAGAGTAAACGTGGTAGATACGATTTGCCATCGACACATAGACTTGTTAAGAGAACATGTAGCTACGCTCAATGATCTACTACGATTTTAATCTCCATTTAAGTGAACAACAAAATCTTGAATGATTGCAACTCGCATTTGGTGATGAAAGTCCTTCACAACTGTATTTCGCTGATATAGCGATTTTAAAAGAGGACGGATGATGATGGTGATGAAGAACGTGCTGGTAGGCCTTGTTCTTCAATTAGAGCTATATGTCACTAGGAATCCACGGTAGTGCAACCAGTGGCGACGCCGTGGTTATCGCAGCAACCAAACCGATTAACCAAAAGAGAGACACCACAACTGAATTATTATGATAATTACAATGAAAACATAATTACAGCAACACTTGTTGAAGAGCACGCAAGTAAACATGTTCTTTCATACAACCAGTGCTAATTGCCAACAACTGGTGTACGAGTGAGTGACCCCCCGTATAATTCTGTACATTTTACTGGTGGTGCAACCAAAGCGGTGGAATCACCACCAAACTGGTGGAGGAACCAAACCGACACCACGTGAGATATGCTCCATATGCTTACGTGTGTTTTGATTGGTGTCGCCACTGGTTGCGCCACCGTGGTGTTCTAGTAGATCGACGAAAATCCACCTATCAAGCGATTGATGTTGGATGCGCGACAGCAGATCCAATTTTACATGATCATCTTCGGATCGTCGTTGAGGCCACACACGCTTAACGATTTACCAAAAACAGAGCGAGTAAGAATCGGTCGAGAAACGCTAAAAATGTTGAATAATGATGGACATCACATTCTATTAAGAATTGAAAAAGGTGATGAAACTAAAAAGACTTGTAGACTCGTATTTAATATTACTGCTTAAATGAGGGTGTGGTGGTAATTTGGGACATTAGTAATACAAACACCAGTGTGAAGAAGATGACTTAAGTGACGATGATTTATTTCTAGCATTGCTACACCTACATTTCCAACAAGTTGATGAAAAAAAAAAACTAATGGTACGGCAAAATTCTAGATCATCCTCGATAAGAGTGTGTCTATCGATTCAATTCCAATATAAGAAAAGACAGAACTTACATTTATCAAAAAAAACAAACATATTAACGGCCAAATTGGTCAACTCTTTCCGACAAAATTTTAAAGCTTGAGGTGAGATATGTTGCTGCTCACGCATGCGCTATGACTCGGTGCAACATTACTTTGTGTTGCTTGGTGTAGATAATTAATTTAAAAGAAAAGAAAACCAAAAATTATATCTGCTCCTTATAGGATGGTTAGGTATGAATCAAAGATGTTTATACTGGCAAAATGCAGCCTTTATGTGCCCTAAAACATGGACTAGGTTATATATCAAATAGAATTTTCTAATCGAAGAACTCAAAACGTCCTAATTTATTCAAATATGTATTCGATCAGTTCAAATACTCCTTAAATCGTAGACTTAAGCCGTCCAAAGCGTTTAAAGCATTTACCTTCCACAGTTTCTAAATACCTAAACGCCCGTCTTTATTTCTGTAACTGCCACGCTCCTGGATTAATAGCCGCACTAACTATGCCAGCACATCCATCTTGTATGGCCAAACTGTGCTCTCGTACACGTTCTAGTACAAATGATCGGTGGCTTCCAAGCAAGTCCGCGATTAGTTTTAGCTGGATGCTGTTTCGAATTATAAAAGCAAACACGGTACCTAGCCATAAACGAAAGATCTGAAAAGAGATGGGGAGACGGACGCGACTAGATAACCGGTAAGGTGAACGAGCGAGACGGCGATAACTCTGGTTGATGTTGGAGTGTGCAAGATGCGAAAATGTCAAACAGACCACGATTAATTTGTCCATCTGGTTGAGTAATTTGCGTTGTCGGTTGTGTGGAGTATGCGACGTATAAAACAGAATGCGGTTGCGTTATTGCCGCTTGCTTCTGTGTATTTTGTTCTGGAGGTGAAGCGCGTGGAGTTTGTGACGTGAAATGATTTCGTTCAAATCGATTAATTTCCGATAAAATGTTTAGAATGTACCGAAAAGGGGGATTGTTATATATGAATTTATAAAATTTCCTCTCTGATCTTCTTGGCGAAATATTATCTCTAGAATTGGCGGTTAAATCTTCTAGCTGACATATTGGATACCAAGAACCAAAGTATCTGAGTCTAGTACTAAACGCATGGATTGGCAAAAAAGTGTTGTATCCAGGACCCAATTCCGAAAGGTTAAGGATATCTCTCATCTATCTCAAATCAATGAAAGAATACGTTTTTAGAGTCAATTGTTGTAGATTTCAGTGTTCGCAGAGCTTTATTGGTTTAACATTAGCACTGACTTTGATTGAAACAAACATCCACCTTAATTTATTTGAAGTTTTATTGTTTCAAGTTTCAGAAGAAAAAATATTACCTTCCATTTATTGACCATTTAATAAATTAAGCTACTTGGTTAAGATTTGCTTAAGAGGCATTATCAATTATGGAATGCTTCAAATTATCTGGAGATTGGAAGACCAACATTACTGATAATTCTGGCCGACAAAAGTTGTAGTAAGAAGCAATCTTGTGAGCATCATCGTTACTTCAAGTCAAGTACGTTGGTTATATATTACATCCTTAAAATATGAGCAACAAGTGGCCCTAAAAGTGCTGTCTATAATAGATCTAAGTGGTGGGTGGTTCATCTTTGAAATATTCGAGGACTGGTTCAACAAGATTGCATTATCATGTGAGCTCGATAGAGTATCAATAACAGAATAAAAACAGACACAAAAGAAAATTAAATGTTTCAACTGGAAGGTGTATTGAAGGATTGAAGGTTTTGGAAGCAGATGCCATTTAATAGTAACTTATGTAACTGTAGGAAAACAAGAGAAGAGACAAAAGTTTTCAATTACAAGTCAAATTGTTTTGGGAATCTTGATGAGCATTATCCTGAAATCTGGAGGACAAGCAAGAAATTTCATAAGCATTTATAACATTAGATGGTTCAAGGTCTACATTAGAGAATACGTATGGATCGACTCTTCTGAAGTCCAAAGTGAAGTCAACTGGAATGGGTATTGAAGGAGTAAGGTTTTAGAAGGAGATGCCTCTAAAGGATTTAAAAGTTTTAGAAAGATGAATCTAACGTTAAACCTACAAGTAAAATGTCCCGAATTATGAAAAATATCATCGTTTAAGATCTAAAAAAACATAGTCCACTTCAGATGATTTGAGAGGTAAATAGATCCTATGATCTTAGACAATTGGGAAGGAGAAGAACGTCGTTTTAGAGTTGTTTAACCGATCGAAAGCTATAAGAGGAACAGTTTCTTCGGATAAAGATCAAACAGGCATTAAAATGTAAATGAAGATCTTCCAATTCTTGATTTCCATTAATTTTTTGTTGTTCTGAAAACTGTCATGCTGAATTTGGACTTCATGGATCCCCCTAAACGACGAAGATTCTGCAAAACTACTGGTCTTGTTGAAGATGGTTGATCTTTCCGTTATGTTAATAGAATTCTTCACTATTCTCATACAGAATTTGAAATCTTTTAGATAGACTGGCAGAAACATACGAAGATCAGGATCCGGTAACAGAGGAAGATGAACTTCTGCTGAGAGGTGAGGTTGGGCAAAACTTGCGAATAAATTCTATAAAGACTGATACTGCTGTGCTATGAAGAAGAATCGGACCGAAAAAAATGATGATCGGTAGCACTTTGATGTGATTGGTCGCAATTTCAATTTCGACTGATCATACCATCTATCGGATTCTAGAATCTATACTTACAGGAGACGAAACGTGGGTGCACCATCATACCCCCGAATCAAAAAAAGACTCGATGACGTGGTAATATCCGAGTTCACCGACACCGAAAAAATTCAAAGTTCAGCAATCTGCAAAGAAGATGGCAACTGTGTTGTGGGATATGCAAGGCATTTTGCTTATAGAGTTTTTACCACCAAAACGACAATCAACAGCGATATTTATTGTTAAACTCTCCAAAAATTACACCAAGTCATTCGACAGAAGCGAAGAGGAAGGTTGACGAAAGGAATCAGGTTGTTACATGACAATGCAATACCTCACACTTCAAATCAGACGAAGGCCTGGCTTTAGAAACACAATAGGGAAGTTATTGCCCATCCGCCTCATAATCCAGACTTGGCTCGTTCTGATTTTTATTTGTTTGGGCCATTGAAAGCTCATTTGTCGGGTAAAGGTTTCAACACCAAAAATCCAATTTAGATTGGCTTTTTTTTTTATGTTTTAAGGTTAAGGCCCTTTAAGGTTTGGTAAATTTAATAACTGAAGTATTGTTACTCGATACATAACCTTCAATCATAAAGCATGGGACCATGAGAACTATAAGATTATGTAAAGAACATGGTTTAAATGCATGAAACCCTACCACACCATATTACCAAGCGGATGTAGCCTTTCGACTTGACCCATATTACAGAATATGGACTGGACCACTGGACTTCAGAAGAGATCCAGAGGCACTCTTTAATGTAAACTTTGAATCAGTTAGAGCTATAAATGCTCATGAAATTTTTTGCTCGTCCTCCAGTGCTCAGAATAATGTTCATCAAGATTTCCACGACAATTTGGTAATTGAAAAAGAGGTCAATGTTTCAATAACAGCAGAAATAGTTAGAATGTTTTGAGGATAAAAATAATTTGAAATTGAACTGTTCTATATACTTAATTCTTTTTCGTTAAAAAACAGCTTAACAGCAACCAAAAATTAAGTATTAAAAAACAAAAATTAAATGAATGTCGTTCATATATCTTCAATATTTACGAAACGCATTATCCATGGCTGCAATTCACATCCAACCGACTTTAGAATAACACAATAAATCTCCGAACGATCAAGCGTCCTTTGAATTATGAATATTATTTATTTTCATTTAACTACCGTCGCCGGGTCACTTTTTATCCATCCTCTCGCGTCCCTATTACCCTTCGTTCGCATCAGCGCACAGGATCATGATTTTTGTGAAAACATTTCGCCTGTTTGGTCGTCTTGGGACTGGTCTATTTTCGAACTGAACCAATAAACATTTCAGCGTCCGCTTTAGTACGGATTTTTAAATAAATAGCATCAAGTTATATCGATGCTGCAGCACAACAAGAGACAGAAGAAAGAAATTCCACGACATTATAAGATCATATTCGTTTCGATATGTTTGAGATAAACTGTAAATTTTTAACGAGCCCAATCCACCTGCCTAGTACCTGAGAGTAAATATTTGATAACATCATTATTCAAATGATATAAATCTCTTCGGTTTCAGCGTGGAAGTAATAGAAGCCAATAAATTGACCTTTTGTAAAACAAAATGCTCCGTTGGATGACAACATGTTGTGAGTGAACGGCGCTAGGTGTTCTCAACGTTTGGTTCGTCTATCCTTTCCGGTTAAGTGCTAAAAACACTGTTATTGTATCCTTTTCCTTACCAGAGCGATCTGTGGGCGTTAAATCTTTCTTCTCTATTTTAGTGGCGTTGCGTTGTTTGGATTGTTTATTCGAACGTCATTATGTACGGTAACAATGATGCTAGTCGTTAGATAATCTAAGCTGTTTTTGGCTTAAATCGATGTAGATAAAATAAATAATTGGCTTGTATAGTGCTTTGATATCAGCGATGTACTTGTCAAAATATGCTAATAGAAAAACAGACCAGCTATACTAATAATATTCATGTTATATAAGAAATCAGTGGTTCCCAACAGGTGATCCGATTCGGGGTCCATGAAATGTTACTCAGAAATTAAATTATTTTTTTTATTATTAATTCTAGCGTAAGTTTAGCTTCAACGGTATACGTTCCTCCAACCCTCCTCAAGATCCAGCTCGGAGAAGTATTCCCTAAACGTGATTCCTTTATTTGTTTTGATAAATTCTCATCAGAGGACTCAAAGAATTTTTAAAAAATGGAGACATTTGTAGAAAATTGACCCTTCCTGCCCAAAATTGACACTTCTTAACTAACTATTACCCTGTAAGCCTAGATTTAAAACATTTAAATGTTCAAACACATCAGTGAACAGAGTCAACAGTTACGCGAATCAAAGAAAAAATCAGTGAAACAATTTGAATACTTGGTATCAAGAAGGAAGATTCTGATCTCATCTTTAAACTCAAAAAACCTCGTCAAGATCCTATCACGAGAGAGACGTCTTACTTCGTCGTATGAATAAGGAGCTGCTCATACTCACTGCCCATCTCTTTGCACAAGAAAGGAAACAACCTTAAGAGTTTTCTGCGACATTGCAGGCAATCTTTTGACTACTAGTCCATGAATCATGTTAGGAACTACGGCTTTTATACGAGCTTGAGGACTTGAGTTTTCCTCGAGGCAATCTCATGATTACTAAAAAAGTCATTCAATGCAGTGAAAATATTATCTGCTATTGTGTGGAGTAGTTCGCATGAAAATAAAAAATCTTCAAACAGCTGGGCTTCCCATGAATAACGAAACATAACTGCTTTCGTTGAGATGTCTGTGCTCTTATCCAATTGAAGAGCAAACATGTCACACATGCAACGCCTAAACAGCCTAAAAACACGGTATTTTACAGTTAGTTTAGCGGCTGCATCACTCAACATTCTTTTGCAAAAGGATTAGATTCAACATCAAACAACTCCTGATCCTCTTCGTCAGCAGGCGTTTTAACGATCCACTTTTTAATCAACGATCCATTGATCTTGATATCTAATTGTATTATGCTTGTAATATCTACAATTTAAGAATCTGAGGATGCTTGTCAGCACAGCAATCGATGAGGGAGTCCTTTGAAAATTTTTGTTGAGAAACGTTGGACTAAACTATCTTTAGAGGCTGTTGATAACATCAAGACATTTTAGCTGCAACAATAATCGATTACCAATTATACGACATTTACCTTCTGAGCTGCAAAATTTGGTTAAATTCAAAACCTCAACTCTTTCAATATCCCCTAAGTCATAAGGAAGGAAGATTATCAGAATCAAATCAGCTATAAAGCTTGTCTAAAAAGCTGACGCACTTGATATAACAATGATGAATAACATTGTGTTGTTTTGTCTTACGTTGCAAACCTCTCATCGTCTTGAAAGTGAATCCTGCGAAGGTGTTTTTTGGGTCTAGAGAATAGGACGACTGTTAGAAAATTTCGTAGCCTGCATTATGAATTGCGCCAATCGAAACACAGCATACACTGTGGGATAGAGCGTTGTCCTGATCAAACAGCACACTACGCCTGCGTTTTCCCCTCCTTTTTTCTTTGATCGAAACAAGTCTATAAAGATAATTCCTTCGGCATCGCAAAAAAACTGTGGCCATGATCTCGCAGATGATGTTGCAGGAAACTTTCAAGGGGGCGGTGAACCCTTGTGCTACCTCCATTCCATGTTCTGCCTTTTTGATTCTGGATCATAATGGTGAAGCCAACTTTCATCCACAGGCTGCTTGTTTCGGAAATAACTTTCCAGAATCTAACTGGGTTAAACCATTCATGGAACAACGTGATTCAAACTGAATTTTTGACAGAATAGTTGTTATAAACGACACCACAGTCAATGATTTTTTTGACCATTTAGAACGAGAAGTAGAATTGAATTCAATGAAATTTCGAAAAAATATAGGAATTAAATACCTGAGACTGTGAGGAATGCGTCAAATGCTTGTGCATCCATAATATTTTGTGGTAATGTAGAGATCAAATCCTGGGGGCAAAATATAAACGAACAAAGTCGGGTTGGTTCAACCATAAAGATGATGCAAGGATTTCTTGCTTTTATTTCGTTTGATTTTCGAGATATTGAGATTTGATTAGTGGGTGTCTTCTAGCAAGATTTCAATGACAATTTCTGGAGATCGGTAAGGAACGTTTTTGGGCACCTTTTTGAGCACTGAAACATCTTATTATCTTATCGTCTTTATAAATTTGAAGTATTCTTTAGAATTGGAGGCTCGTAGAAACGACTGCAAAGCTCTAAGATGTGCTTCTTAACCATCTATAGAATCGTAACCGCATTTATGGTCTAGCTTCGGTTGGCAATTGAATCATGGCTTTCGGCCATCTTCTTCTCTTACATCGTCAAATTGGAAATGTTCCTAATATGGTGAACTACTTCCTGTTATTAATTTTGACGACTAGCGTCCTCAAGTAATTATGTTCTGATTTGCAGCAAAATTTCTACAAAATTTCTCTAAGCAAGGTCTGGAAAACCGAGTGCTACTAAGGATTATCAAACCATTTTAATTCATGAGCAATGTACCCAACGTGAGTTTTGCTTTTTGAGGCATTCAGAGCCTCGTAGGCTCAATCAGTACAGACTTCCTTTCTGAGCAAGAGGAACGAAGAAGGTTAAAGATATAGGTCAAGATAGAACCACCCTATTATATGATTGTGTAGGTAGGAAATTTCTTGGTTAATTCATCACTTTTTAAGTACCCAGTCGAAAAGGTTAGCAGTTTATAAATCTTTCCGGATGCAAGGGAATTTTTATTTTTCCATATTCTTCTTGGAATTGTTAAGTGTTAGGATGATATTGTTATTGTTGCTTATTGAGAAAGACGCACTAAAGTAGGTACAGTTTTGGATCAGAACCATAAAACTGTAATCATGTGATGGTGGATGCACTTCTCAGAGGAGTCTTCTAACGATTCTGATATCTTTGGAATAGTAGGTTTTGTCACATTCTAGAAAATAGGCTTTAGTCAGAGAGATCCTCTAATGTGAAGTGTGATTTCAAGAGATGTGGACTCGAAAATTACAGATAAAGCATCAGTAACACCAACACCACAACGTTTTGATGTTGGTCTGTAACTCTCGTAGGAAAACGAAGGATTTTATGAACAAGTGCACATCAAATACAGATATTTTATCTTGATCTTCCAATTTAATTTATCCAATAACGTAAATAAGTACTCACCGTTCACATCCTTGTGGCTTTCTCTAAATAATGTGTCTCCGTCCCAAAAAGGTATTGGCCATAAAAAATGGAGGATTGATATAGTTAAACCTCTCCAGAATAAAACGATTGAATATAATCGGTGGCAAAGGTATTTGAGATCTCTTGTGATCTAATTAGGATTACTAAAAATAGCGATCAACTAGCCTGTGCCAATATAGATAATATAAATGATCCAAAATTTTTTATATTAGAAATTTTGAAGAAGTAAATGGAAGTTTTGTTGCTCAATTACAAGTTAAAGAGAAAACCACGTCACAATGTGGTCTGACTCGATTGAATTGAAAAAATTTCTAATTTCTGTGCAGAATGGTGTGAAATGTCACAAAAAGAATAATTACATGAAACCCAATAACTTACTTGATGAAGATGCCTCGTATATCGTGTAGTTCGGTATTAATTTAAATTGCAATTAGTTGTGAAGGTGCACACTCACATCAATTTCCCCAACTTGAAGTCTCCTACACTAAACAACAAAATCTAGAAACTCCACGTTTTGAAGTTTTTTTTTCTCTCCCGGAGCGGTTGTAAATATTGCACAAATCTTAATCCTCACTCGTGTCAAACAAAGTCTTAAACAAAGTCAACAGGCTTGAATAATTGCACTCACTTTAAAGCGCATCGAAATAAATATATTTTCTCCGTTCCCAGATACATAACACACATCAGAGACATAGACGGATAGTTTTTCGGCAACAGTATATTTAAGGAGGACGTCGCCACACGGTTACCACTGGTGGCTACTATAGCTAACCCGAAACATCCTATTTTAAAACTATGTTTAGACTTTTATTATAAACAGATTATATACAGATGAACGCAATAGAATACAACAAAAATCATACTCATATATTAGAGAAATAATGTCCTGTGCTAGTCTCACGCTGGCAACACCAAACCGAACGACGTTTTCGGGCTAAAAATACGGCGTTTCAAGAGGACTCGATGGAAGAACATCGCGACCAGTGGCGTAGGTTAGGTTTCGAATATATTTGAACACAATAACAATTAATCTCGTACAATTATTAGATCGAAGAACCCATCATCCTTCATCTGAAAACAAATCCTTTTAAAGGATTGGTTCAAAAGAAAACAAAACAATTTCTGTATCATAAAAATATTGCCTTTAAAATAATCCGCACGCCACTGATACATTTCACGTATTACTCCCATCCTGTTCCAGCACATACCTTAACCATCCACGTTGTAGAATCCGTTCTAAATTTCACATAGTCCGCGTAAACGTCAAACGTGTAGATTTTAAGTCGTCAGAATGTGACTGCCACTGTCTCGTATTTCTAGGGAACGAACTGTTTTATGGTATTTATGGGGGAATTAAGAGGTGGCACTGATTACACCGCGGAATCCGGCATAACTTATTTACGAGGGCCCTCTCTCGAGCACACACGGAGCTTTATTAGTTTTATTCGAAATATGTGTGCTGTGTGACGTGCACGTCTCGTCGTAACTCGCGGTCGTTTCGCCTGCCCAAACGGAAAATAATATATGACGAAATGTAATTATATTAATTGAGATGATTCGGTTCTTCAGATGAAAGCCAGTGTTGTGTGAATATCTATATTTAAACTGTTTTTATTTCGGGGATTGTTTGGCATGAATTTCGTCCGGAAGTAAGGCGTAACTTTTATGGGATCGTAATCTTTAATATTTGTTGGTCAATAAAAAAAATATGAACAATGTTGATGTGATTTGTTTTCCTCTTTAAATTGTTTTTATATCTGCTTCCTTAGTAAATGATACTTATCCAGATTTCGCTGTTGTTTTTGGCTTATAAGACCACAGAATGTTGTCAAGAAATGTTCAATTCATCTGCGATGTCCAAATCTGGCCTGGCATTGCCTGGAAAACACCTTTTCTTCCCTTCCTGATACTCATTTCTTTGTCATGTCCATTTTCCTCCGTTCTTCTTGGTGATTTCAAATTTCTTCCTTGTTTTGGATGACAATGGCAGTCACAGAATTCCCTCCACGTCTCTGAACATCTTTTGGGTTTCCAAAATTTGATTTTGGGAAACATTAATAAATTTTAAAGAGGTCAATACTTCAGTTGGACTATTTGAGAGCATAGAAATTAGTTTTTTGGAACCCTTTCAAGGTATTCCAAATATATTCTGGAGTCACCGACTTCAAAGGAACCTCTTTGCCACATTTTTCTACTTGGTAAATGGAATCTCGTATCATCCAAGCAACAATTGGCACAATCAGCAGATTTGGTTACTGTTTGCTGTTTCTGTGCATGATTTATAAAATTTTGCACATCTTTTACAAACCAATCGCACCACCTGGAAGGTGTCACAAAATCTGAAGCCCCAATTGGAGCTTCCATTACCATGTACTGCTTAGCATGAACTCGAAATTAAATATTTATCTAGTGAGACATTTCTCCATATTTAAAGGGAATTGCTGGGAGCAAAATTCTACCAAAATTGCACAAACGCAACCAGCTTGAAGCAATCGTTATAGAATGACCTGAATCATGTGTTCAGGTGAGTTATTGTGGTGGAAATTGTAGCCTTGCTTTTTGTGATGCACGATGTAATAAGACATGTGACCTTTAGTCCCATCAGTAATGATGAAGTTTCCGTCTGGTTCTGTTTAAGGCCTATTCTGGCTTCGTTCTTGCCATGGTAGAACTCGCTCTAATCGACCCGATTCTGATTCTAAAATATGAGGTTTGGAAGACTATAAGGATCATCCAGCATCTTACAAAGTTTGACCGAAACTCAGGCCAAGATCATGATCGATTGGTGACCCAATATGGCAGATTTTAGAAAGAAACTGCTTGATTAAAACAACTATTAAAACAAATTGATTCTCATCAAGGTTTGATCAAAACCATTGAATCTTCTTATGTCTAGCCCAGTATAGTCTGGTGATAGGCAAACATGGAAATTTTCTATATGACTAATAATGAGATTGAGGTCTTTTCAAGAAGATCTCCCAATGTAAATTTTGTGATTTTGGTCAGTCGGACTTAGTGACTATAACAATAAAGATGTTACAATTATTGAATTTGAATAAAATAACCAAATCAGATCATTGAATCCAACGGGTACTGCAAGGATCAGTTTTGGGACCGACACTACTCATATTGTACATTAATGATATTAAACCTTTTCTATTCTGATGTCTTTTCGACAATGCAAATTGATATAACGTAGGTAGGCTATGTTAAAATCAAAATAATCAACTCACCTATCATCTGGATCACAATCTCGGAAACCTTTGGCGAATGGATTACTGGCTATCTTCAATTGAGTTATCTAGAAAGGAAAGCAATCAAATTAGCTCGTTGGATATTTTGATTTAATAATGCATACGTTTAGAGATTCTTCTTTTTAAATAATTCTAATATATTAGAGGTTTCTTTTTCAATTGGTAAATCCTTACCCCTATGATTTTGGTAAGCTGTCACGGCTGTAAACGCCGTTTCCGGAAACACGAACGTTTTAAAGTTATTCTGAGATGAAGCGTCGTCTGTTATGTTGGGTATGGTTTTCGAAGGTAAGTAGACTATGTGAAACCTTGGCTGGTATCGATGCATCGAGTTTAATATTATCTGTAAAAATCAGATTATTTTATTAGTGCGATAGTGGTGACAAGTTTAGAAAAACTTTTAATTGGTTCCCAAAGGGAATCGTGTTGGTCGTTCAAAAAATAAAAACAAGGAGCGAGGTAATTCATAATTTTTTTCACTATTGAAAACGTCGAGAACTGAGAGTATATTGCAGGAATCACTTTACTAGCAATACTACCTTACCTACTAGTAGGGTGCCTCCTGCAATGTAACACAATTAGGAGAAGGAATCATTGTTATTACAAATCGACGCCTAACGTCGGTGGTTAATTGAAATAGTTGGGAGGGGAAAAAATATTGCAACATTAGACTTGGCAAATGGATATCAACGATCATGCAGCATAAAACAAAAGACAGCTAGTAAAAGCCCAAAAGAAAAAAAAATAGAATCGATTCGGCTGAGAATGAACTAATTTATAGAACCGTTAAGGTACCAATATCATAGAACTTTGAAAGACAAAGGCAAAATACTGTGGACCATTAAAAACCAAAACGGTGCTGGTACGCGATAGGAGACAATGACACAGGGTAGATGATAAATATGGAAAGCAAGCTACTAGAAGAAGGCGGCACGTTAAGTGCATAAGAAAAGGAAGACGAAGATCAACAACCAATTAAAAGGCAGCTTGTCAAAACGACGTATAAGATTTTGTTATGTAAAAATCTGATCCTCTTATTTCTTTCTTATACGAAGGCGACCTGAAACGTTTCCGGAATCGACAAGGTGTTTTTCTTGTGGTCTTAGTGTGGTTTTTATTTTTATTTTTTGATGTGGTTTTCAAACGGTGCTCCAGTCTCTTCAAGCCGTCGGAAAAGTAGGATGTTTCGAGATTTGCAAAACAATCATCTGTAGCGGCAATGATCTCCTCATTTGAGGCAAATCTCTTTCCTGGTAGCAATTTTTTCAGGTTTTGGAATAGGAAAAAGTCGCTGGGGGCTAGGTCCGTAGATAGTCGATGAGGATCACACCTTGGGAATACCAAAAAATGATCGACCTATGGAGGGGTCTTTGCTTTCTTCGGAACTAATACGCCCGGGAAAATCCACTGCTTCGACTGTTTCTTGATCACTGCTAGAGTCGTGAATCCAAGTCTCATCCACGAAACGGTCACCTGAATCCTGGCCAGACACTCCTCCGAAACGGATTTCGTTTTCGCTCCGGTGTGAGCAAGTCCATCGTACCGAAAGCTTTTTCATGTCCAAACATTTCGTCTAAGATATCGCCAATGCATTCCTCTGTGTTGTTGTTGCCAATGCATTCCTCCTGTTGTTTCTGCTATCTCTTTCAGCTTCAATCGAAATCACCTGACTTGCTACATCATGCCGAGCAATGAATGCACTTTATCCTTCGTGCACCATCTCTTGCCGATTCCGGAAACATTTCACGTCGCCTAGCTAAATGTATGAGACACCAATCCAGTTTTTCAGATTGCTTTTAGATGAAATTAACCAAAATCTAAAGAATTTTTTAAATTATGTGTACACACAAAGCCTGCATTACGCTCGATGACGTTTTTAATTTTCATAATTCATATGAATGGTCATGAACGAAAATTGAAATGAGGGGAATGTGGGAAGTTTTAATGCATGATAAGAGCTCCACCCCATTTCCCACATATCATAACTAAAAATTAATTAAAATAGAATTGTGATATAGTTTCGTCATTTATATGTCAAAATAACGTCATCTTACTTGTTGAGATGCTATTGCTTTCCGTAAAATCCACTTTCTACTTAAGCTATTCTATCAGAAATGTTTTGTTAGCTAAAACATATTTAGGAAGGTTATCTTTTACCACCAATTTCTAAAATTCGACAGTGCAATAATCACTCTAATTATCTGTAGTCTAACGACAATAACTGGATTGGGCGAAGAAGACCGCCAGAAATGTCCGCCAAAACATTCAAATCTAACTACTTCGGATTGATTTATTTGGGTAGACTTGGAAGATTTTGTTTGCACTACTATCGCCTAACAATTTAAAGTGCTATCATTTATAATAATTCAATTCAGGTCAAGTCCAGGTCTTGACTAGACTTTTTTGGCATATTTTTCCTCGAACTTAAACAGAACTTTCAGAGATTAACAAAAAAATAAATAATCAACTTAAAGATAATCCGTAGCATGATTTTCAGCATGACCAGTAAGATTAGGAGAAAAATGCGTAGCAGCAATTTAAATTGAAAATTTCTCCTATTTCATTAGGAAGTATAGGTCGAAGTGTTTGATTAAAATGAAGAGTCACTTACATGTCCATTATCATCCATTTGATTATTGGTTAATTTCAGTTTATCAAATGAAACAACTTGCTTCATCCATTGAGCTCCAGTAGCAGGACTATCTGGATGTACGTGTATCCTTGGAGGTGAAACTGGATCAGCTTTACCGGCTACTACCCAACTAGAACTAGAAAGAGGTTCATAAATACAACATATATATTATGTTTTAGCCAGATTACCTATGGAAAGCGTATCTGTATCTCTTGTCATCTAAAGGGACGAAATCCATCATCAGCATATACTCAGCATGCAAATCTAATCCGCACAGTCTCACTTGAAACGTTGGAAACATCCGCCTTCCAGCTTTCGTTACTATCATTTCGGTGCCTAATGAATGAAATTCGTCCCATAAATTCTTCATTTCTAATACTGCTGACGCGCTGCTTAAAGCTGCCGAAACATTAGCCAAACTGTAACAGAACGGGTAAAATTTACGACTCCAAGAATCTGGTTAGGATAAGATTGTGCTTCGAGCCTTGCCAATATACACACCTGGAATGAGTATTTTTTCTAATATTATTGTTATCTCGTTCAGAATCTGTTTCTAGCGAGACCGAATCGACGTGTTCCAATGGAGAATATGCTCTTCTATCTTTACCGGCGCTTTGGAGACAAGCTGAAACGGAAAGGAGAATGATCATTTTAAAACAAAACGTATAAAATAGAGGAATTACAAATTTGTATCCGAAGAACTGTCACATTTTAAATTTTCACCCTAATGAATAACGGTAATGAATCGTTTTTATGGGCTAGAAGGCCATTTTTAGGCTAGATAAATCACTTTCCACATCGCGAATTAGCGCGAGCCTACGGATCGCATTCAGTTACATTTTGTTGCGGATCTAATGAGCGCTGGTCGTCGGTTCTTTTTTTTTTTTTTGATTTAATGCCCTGCCGTCGGATAGTAATATATACACTTCGAGGTGTAGCAATTAGAACGGTGCGGATTGAGTGTTGCTTTGGAGCGGATCGCGAGACGCTTAGATTAGCGTCAAATTTGCCGACGGATCTCGGCTCGTTCTTCTTGTTAGAATCTGATATTTTATCAACGCCATAGGTGCTATTTACAGAAAATGGAATCTATCGTATTGGAAATATTTTTAGAAACATATTTTGTCAGCAGAAATTAACATCTGCTTCATAGAGATTCCTTCATTCTAATAACTACTAAGTAAGTACCCATTGTCTTCATAAAAGTTGATTTAAAGCTGGTAATAATGTCAACTAAAACGCGCAAAAAATGACGAAGAAAGAATCACAGGGCCCCCATTAATACGAGAGCCGAAATAAAGAAAAGAATGTGGCCGACGAACTAAATGCTACAAATTCGTCGGGATGACGTGCGCTTGTAATGCGCCCCTGAAGAATGCCGGATTGATTTATTGGTTCCTGAGAAGTGTACAGTAGATATTCGTCGTTACCGTTCTAAGTGTAACACGCCTATAACGCACACACCCGCCTGTAACATCGACATACGATGCCAAATATAAATAAACTAAAGTAGGGTAGAGGAGTAATTAGAGGAGGATAGCTTTCTAGACGAGGAGATGTCTAATAATGACACCAAAAAATTACATTTATACAGTCGAGGTTTCACAATTCTCTTTATTAAAATAATGAGTTTCGATTGTCAGCGTTTCCCAAAGCGGATTTCGCCAAACAATCGAAGATATAATACATAAATAAAATACAAATTAAAGGACAATGAATCTAATAAGACAACCGCAAAATTCCTAGTGCCTATTCTGTCTAGCATAAGTCACAGCCGTCTGCATGCATTTCTGCTAATCCTAGGACAAGTTCATAGGCGAAAGATATATACAAACGACACTACATTTAACAAAAGAGAAACATTCCAAATCACCATCTATACAGACTGATTTCAAGGACTGTGGGCTAGTAATAAACAATAAACATCGGTATCACCAAACACCACAACTTTAATTAATTATCGCATGGGCATGGGTTTTCGAAACACCTGTCCCGAATAATTAATTAAAGTTGTGGTGTTTGTTTTTTTTTGACACCGATGTTTATTGTTTACCATCTATACAGCTCAGAGAAAAAGTAACCCGTGCAAAACACTCTATAATACAGTTTTCTTTAAAATTACTTCGGGTGCGCGGGTTATCTAAACAGAAATTTCTGTACATATAATTCTACATATCGAGTCGACGAATGACGTCGCGTTTGCGTCAAGTTAACATATAAAAGGGCATGACAGAAATAACAAAATATGACTTTCAAAATCCTAACAGGCCTAACACTCACGTCTTGCAAACAGGTACGTGTTTTTCGGGATCTAGCAAAAATATCCTCGACAGCGATCATGCGGAAATTGTACTAAATCAGCCCGAGAAAGACTTAAATAACAGAGTTGGAAACGAACCACAAACATAAAGCCATGAAAAGTCCACACTGAATCTCTACGTATTCGTCATTTGGGTTTATGATGGTAGGCGATGCAAATGCTTGTTATGTAAAAGAATTTTTGCAGATAGTTCCTGGCGGCATCTGGACACAAACCACCCCGAATTCAAAGGCAAGAACCTTGCGTTTTTCAAAGAAAGTCAGAGTCACACAAAAAGTAAGCAATTTATGACGAAAATTGTCAAAACAGACAATGAAAATGCAAGTGAATGTAGTCTTCAGGCATTCACGGTCGCTGTTGATGGCTGCTCTTCGGTTCTCGGGTTCTCTGCCGTGTAGAAAAGTTGTGGTACTTGACGTTTCACAAGTGAAGTCACTTCACTTCTGAAGAAGATCACGACAAGATGATCGAAACGTCAAGTACCACAACAGAAGTGACTTCACTTTTGAAGAAGATGATCGAGAACGTCAGGTACCACAACTTTTCTACACGGCAGAGAATCAACAGCGGCCGTGAAAGCCTGAAGACTACATTAACACACCTCTACGGGGAGGAAACGTTTACGCTTACGAAGAGACTGGAAGATCTACGACTAAAGAAGTCAAAATTGCTGAGCCAACTGGCATTTCTCAGCAGATGCAGAGATCAGAAGACGACACCACCATTCCTGAAAATCAAACACAACATCGAGACCTCCTAGCGCCAGAAGAATACTTCAAAGAGCAAGCGACCACTTCACTTCTGAAGAAGATCACGACAAGATGATCGAAACGTCAAGTACTACAACTTTTCTGCTTCAGAAGTGAAGTGACTTCACTTCTGA
>CM043023.1:50379506-50451457 GCA_023690525.1 Holotrichia oblita | reverse complement strand
CTCTGTTATTTAAGTCTTTCTCGGGCTGATTTAGTACAATTTCCGCATGATCGCTGTCGAGGATATTTTTGCTAGATCCCGAAAGGCACGTACCTGTTTGCAAGACGTGAGTGTTAGGCCTGTTAGGATTTTGAAAGTCATATTTTGTTATTTCTGTCATGCCCTTTTATATGTTAACTTGACGCAAACGCGACGTCATTCGTCGACTCGATATGTAGAATTATATGTACAGAAATTTCTGTTTAGATAACCCGCGCACCCGAAGTAATTTTAAAGAAAACTGTATTATAGAGTGTTTTGCACGGGTTACTTTTTCTCTGAGCTGTATAGAAGGTAAACAATAAACATCGGTATCAAAAAAAACAAACACCACAACTTTAATTAATTATTCGGGACACGTGTTTCGAAAACCCATGCGTTGTCGAAACACGTGTCCCGAATAATTAATTAAAGTTGTGGTGTTTGGTGATACCGATGTTTATTGTTTATTACTAGCCCACAGTCCTTGAAATCAGTCTGTATAGATGGTGATTTAGAATGTTTCTCTTTTGTTAAATGTAGTGTCGTTTGTATATATCTTTCGCCTATGAACTTGTCCTAGGATTAGCAGAAATGCATGCAGACGGCTGTGACTTATGCTAGACAGAATAGGCACTAGGAATTTTGCGGTTGTCTTATTAGATTCATTGTCCTTTAATTTGTATTTTTTATGTATTATATCTTCGATTACCGCTTACAACTGACAATCGAAACTCATTATTTTAATAAGGAGAATTGTGAAACCTCGACTGTATAAATGTAATTTTTTGGTGTCATTATTAGACATCTCCTCGTCTAGAAAGCTATCCTCCTCTAATTACTCCTCTACCCTACTTTAGTTTATTTATATTTGGCATCGTATGTCGATGTTACAGGCGGGTGTGTGCGTTATAGGCGTGTTACACTTAGAACGGTAACGACGAATATCTACTGTACACTTCTCAGGAACCAATAAATCAATCCGGCATTCTTCAGGGGCGCATTACAAGCGCACGTCATCCCGACGAATTTGTAGCATTTAGTTCGTCGGCCACATTCTTTTCTTTATTTCGGCTCTCGTATTAATGGGGGCCCTGTGATTCTTTCTTCGTCATTTTTTGCGCGTTTTAGTTGACATTATTACCAGCTTTAAATCAACTTTTATGAAGACAATGGGTACTTACTTAGTAGTTATTAGAATGAAGGAATCTCTATGAAGCAGATGTTAATTTCTGCTGACAAAATATGTTTCTAAAAATATTTCCAACACGATAGATTCCATTTTCTGTAAATAGCACCTACGGCGTTGATAAAATATCAGATTCTAACAAGAAGAACGAGCCGAGATCCGTCGGCAAATTTGACGCTAATCTAAGCGTCTCGCGATCCGCTCCAAAGCAACACTCAATCCGCACCGTTCTAATTGCTACACCTCGAAGTGTATATATTACTATCCGACGGCAGGGCATTAAATCAAAAAAAAAAAAAGAACCGACGACCAGCGCTCATTAGATCCGCAACAAAATGTAACTGAATGCGATCCGTAGGCTCGCGCTAATTCGCGATGTGGAAAGTGATTTATCTAGCCTAAAAATGGCCTTCTAGCCCATAAAAACGATTCATTACCGTTATTCATTAGGGTGAAAATTTAAAATGTGACAGTTCTTCGGATACAAATTTGTAATTCCCTCTATTTTATACGTTTTGTTTTAAAATGATCATTCTCCTTTCCGTTTCAGCTTGTCTCCAAAGCGCCGGTAAAGATAGAAGAGCATATTCTCCATTGGAACACGTCGATTCGGTCTCGCTAGAAACAGATTCTGAACGAGATAACAATAATATTAGAAAAAATACTCATTCCAGGTGTGTATATTGGCAAGGCTCGAAGCACAATCTTATCCTAACCAGATTCTTGGAGTCGTAAATTTTACCCGTTCTGTTACAGTTTGGCTAATGTTTCGGCAGCTTTAAACAGCGCGTCAGCAGTATTAGAAATGAAGAATTTATGGGACGAATTTCATTCATTAGGCACCGAAATGATAGTAACGAAAGCTGGAAGGCGGATGTTTCCAACGTTTCAAGTGAGACTGTGCGGATTAGATTTGCATGCTGAGTATATGCTGATGATGGATTTCGTCCCTTTAGATGACAAGAGATACAGATACGCTTTCCATAGGTAATCTGGCTAAAACATAATATATATGTTGTATTTATGAACCTCTTTCTAGTTCTAGTTGGGTAGTAGCCGGTAAAGCTGATCCAGTTTCACCTCCAAGGATACACGTACATCCAGATAGTCCTGCTACTGGAGCTCAATGGATGAAGCAAGTTGTTTCATTTGATAAACTGAAATTAACCAATAATCAAATGGATGATAATGGACATGTAAGTGACTCTTCATTTTAATCAAACACTTCGACCTATACTTCCTAATGAAATAGGAGAAATTTTCAATTTAAATTGCTGCTACGCATTTTTCTCCTAATCTTACTGGTCATGCTGAAAATCATGCTACGGATTATCTTTAAGTTGATTATTTATTTTTTTGTTAATCTCTGAAAGTTCTGTTTAAGTTCGAGGGAAAAATATGCCAAAAAGTCTAGTCAAGACCTGACTTGACCTGAATTGAATTATTATAAATGATAGCACTTTAAATTGTTAGGCGATAGTAGTGCAAACAAAATCTTCCAAGTCTACCCAAATAAATCAATCCGAAGTAGTTAGATTTGAATGTTTTGGCGGACATTTCTGGCGGTCTTCTTCGCCCAATCCAGTTATTGTCGTTAGACTACAGATAATTAGAGTGATTATTGCACTGTCGAATTTTAGAAATTGGTGGTAAAAGATAACCTTCCTAAATATGTTTTAGCTAACAAAACATTTCTGATAGAATAGCTTAAGTAGAAAGTGGATTTTACGGAAAGCAATAGCATCTCAACAAGTAAGATGACGTTATTTTGACATATAAATGACGAAACTATATCACAATTCTATTTTAATTAATTTTTAGTTATGATATGTGGGAAATGGGGTGGAGCTCTTATCATGCATTAAAACTTCCCACATTCCCCTCATTTCAATTTTCGTTCATGACCATTCATATGAATTATGAAAATTAAAAACGTCATCGAGCGTAATGCAGGCTTTGTGTGTACACATAATTTAAAAAATTCTTTAGATTTTGGTTAATTTCATCTAAAAGCAATCTGAAAAACTGGATTGGTGTCTCATACATTTAGCTAGGCGACGTGAAATGTTTCCGGAATCGGCAAGAGATGGTGCACGAAGGATAAAGTGCATTCATTGCTCGGCATGATGTAGCAAGTCAGGTGATTTCGATTGAAGCTGAAAGAGATAGCAGAAACAACAGGAGGAATGCATTGGCAACAACAACACAGAGGAATGCATTGGCGATATCTTAGACGAAATGTTTGGACATGAAAAAGCTTTCGGTACGATGGACTTGCTCACACCGGAGCGAAAACGAAATCAGGTGACCGTTTCGTGGATGAGACTTGGATTCACGACTCCTAGCAGTGATCAAGAAACAGTCGAAGCAGTGGATTTTCCCGGGCGTATTAGTTCCGAAGAAAGCAAAGACCCCTCCATAGGTCGATCATTTTTTGGTATTCCCAAGGTGTGATCCTCATCGACTATCTACGGACCTAGCCCCCAGCGACTTTTTCCTATTCCAAAACCTGAAAAAATTGCTACCAGGAAAGAGATTTGCCTCAAATGAGGAGATCATTGCCGCTACAGATGATTGTTTTGCAAATCTCGAAACATCCTACTTTTCCGACGGCTTGAAGAGACTGGAGCACCGTTTGAAAACCACATCAAAAAATAAAAATAAACCACACTAAGACCGTGTTTTTCTTGTCGATTCCGGAAACGTTTCAGGTCGCCTTCATATAAGAAAGAAATAAGAGGATCAGATTTTTACATAACAAAATCTTATACGTCGTTTTGACAAGCGTCTTTTAATTGGTTGTTGATCTTCGTCTTCCTTTTCCTATGCACTTAACGTGCCGCCTTCTTCTGGTAGCTTGCTGTCCATATTTATCATCTACCCTGTGTCATTGTCTCCTATCGCGTACCAGCACCGTTTTGGTTTTTAATGGTCCACAGTATTTTGCCTTTTGGTCTTTCAAAGTTCTATGATATTGGTACCTTAACGGTTCTATAAATTAGTTCATTCTCAGCCGAATCGATTCTATTTTTTTCTTGGGTTTTTACTAGCTGTCTTTTGTTTTATGCTGCATGATCGTTGATATCCATTTGCCAAGTCTAATGTTGCAATATTTTTTCTCTTCCCCAACTATTTCAATTAACCACCGACGTTAGGCGTCGATTTCTGTAATACCAATGATTCCTTCTCGTAATTGTGTTACATTGCAGGAGGCACCCTACTAGTAGGTAAGGTAGTATTGCTAGTAAAGTGATTCCTGCAATATACTCTCAGTTCTCGACGTTTTCAATAGTGAAAAAATTATGAATTAGGTACCTCGCTCTTGTTTATTTTTTGAACGACCAACACGATTCCCTTTGGGAACCAATTAAAAGTTTTTCGCTTGTCACCACTATCGCACTAATAAAATAATCTGATTTTTACAGATAATATTAAACTCGATGCATCGATACCAACCAAGATTTCACATAGTCTACTTACCTTCGAAAACCATACCCAACATAACAGACGACGCTTCATCTCAGAATAACTTTAAAACGTTCGTGTTTCCGAAACGGCGTTTACAGCTGTGACAGCTAATAAAATCATAAGGTAAGGATTTACCAATTGAAAAAGAAACCTCTAATATATTAGAATTATTTAAAAAGAAGAATCTCTAAACGTATGCATTATTAAATCAAAATATCCAACGAGCTAATTTGATTGCTTTCCTTTCTAGATAACTCAATTGAAGATAGCCAGTAATCCATTCGCCAAAGGTTTCCGAGATTGTGATCCAGATGATAGGTGAGTTGATTATTTTGATTTTAACATAGTCTACCTACGTTATATCAATTTGCATTGTCGAAAAGACATCAGAATAGAAAAGGTTTAATATCATTAATGTATAATATGAGTAGTGTCGGTCCCAAAACTGATCCTTGCAGTACCCGTTGGATTCAATGATCTGATTTGGTTATTATCCGACTGACCAAAATCACAAAATTTACATTGGGAGGAAGTAATTGTCCTCAATCTCATTATTAAAATTACCATAATTTCCATATTTGCCTAGTTCTTGTCCTCAAAAGCACCTACTGGACTGGATATAGAAAGATTTAATGTTCAGATCAAGGAAACATTTCCATCTAAAAATGGTTAAGTATTCAATGTTTTGATCAAACTTGATGAGAGTTATTTTTGTTTTCATGGTGGTTTTAATCAGGCAATTGCTTTCTAAAATCTGCCATATTAGGTCACCAATCGAATGAGGTTCCTTAGCTTGAGTTTCAGTCAAACTTTGTAAGATGCTGGATGATCCTTATAGTCTTCCAATCTCTCAAATTTTTGAATCTCGCTCTAATCGGGTCGATTAGAGCGAGTTCTACCATGGCAAGAACGAAGCCAGAATAGGCTTTAAACAGAACCAGACGGAAACTTCATCATTACTGATGGGAGTAAAGGTCACATGTCTTATTACATCGTGCATCACAAAAAAAAGCAAGGCTACAATTTCCACCACAATAACTCACCTGAACACATGATTCAGGTCATTCTATAACGATTGCTTCAAGCTGGTTGCGTTTGCGCAATTTTGGTAGAATTTTGCTCGCAGCAATTCCCTTTAAAAATAAAGAAAATGTCTCGCTAGATAAATATTCATTTCGAGTTCATGCTAAGCAGTACATGGTAATGGAAGCTCCAATTGGGGCTTCAGATTTTATGACACCTTCCAGGTGGTGCGATTGGTTTGTAAAGATGTGCAAAATTTTATAAATCATGCACAGAAACAGCAAACAGTAACCAAATCTGCTGATTGTGCCAGTTGTTGCTTGGATGATACGAGATTCCATTTACCAAGCAGCAAAATATGGCAAAGAGGTTCCTTTGAAGTCGGTGACTCCTGAATATATTTGGAATGCCTTGAAAGGGTGCCAATCAAATGAGCAAAAAACTATATTTCTATGCTCTCAAATAGTCCAACTCAAGTATGGACCTCTTTAAAATCTATTCGCGTTTCCCAAAATCAAATTTTGGAAACCCAAAGATGTTCAGAGACTACCATTGACACCCCAAACAAGGAAGAAATTTGAAATCACCAAGAAGAACGGGCGAAAATGGACATGACAAAGAAATGAGTAACAGGAAAGAAAGAAAAGATGTTTTCCAGGCCAGATTTGGACATCGCAGATGAAGAGAAAATTTCTTGACAACATTTTGTGGGTTTATAAGCCAAAAACAACAGCGAAATCTGGATAAGTATCATTTACTAAGGAAGCAGATATAAAAACAATTTAAAGAGGAAAACAAATCACATCAACATTGTTCATATTTTTTTTATTGACCAACAAATATTAAAGATTACGATCCCATAAAAGTTACGCCTTACTTCCGGACGAAATTCATGCCAAACAATCCCCGAAATAAAAACAGTTTAAATATAGATATTCACACAACACTGGCTTTCATCTGAAGAACCGAATCATCTCAATTAATATAATTACATTTCGTCATATATTATTTTCCGTTTGGGCAGGCGAAACGACCGCGAGTTACGACGAGACGTGCACGTCACACAGCACACATATTTCGAATAAAACTAATAAAGCTCCGTGTGTGCTCGAGAGAGGGCCCTCGTAAATAAGTTATGCCGGATTCCGCGGTGTAATCAGTGCCACCTCTTAATTCCCCCATAAATACCATAAAACAGTTCGTTCCCTAGAAATACGAGACAGTGGCAGTCACATTCTGACGACTTAAAATCTACACGTTTGACGTTTACGCGGACTATGTGAAATTTAGAACGGATTCTACAACGTGGATGGTTAAGGTATGTGCTGGAACAGGATGGGAGTAATACGTGAAATGTATCAGTGGCGTGATTATTTTAAAGGCAATATTTTTATGATACAGAAATTGTTTGTTTTCTTTTGAACCAATCCTTTAAAAGGATTTGTTTTCAGATGAAGGATGATGGGTTCTTCGATCTAATAATTGTACAGAGATTAATTGTTATTGTGCTCAAAAATATTCGAAACCTAACCTACGCCACTGGTCGCGATGTTCTTCCATCGAGTCCTCTTGAAACGCCGTATTTTTAGCCCGAAAACGTCGTTCGGTTTGGTGTTGCCAGCGTGAGACTAGCACAGGACATTATTTCTCTAATATATGAGTATGATTTTTTTGTTGTATTCTATTGCGTTCATCTGTATATAATCTGTTTATAATAAAAGTCTAAACATAGTTTTAAAATAGGATGTTTCGGGTTTAGCTATAGTAGCCACCAGTGGTAACCGTGTGGCGACGTCCTCCTTAAATATACTGTTGCCGAAAAACTATCCGTCTATGTCTCTGATGTGTGTTATGTATCTGGGAACGGAGAAAATATATTTATTTCGATGCGCTTTAAAGTGAGTGCGATTATTCAAGCCTGTTGACTTTGTTTAAGACTTTGTTTGACACGAGTGAGGATTAAGGGGATTTGTGCAATATTTACAACCGCTCCGGGAGAGTAAAAAACTTCAAAACGTGGAGTTTTCTAGATTTTGTTGTTTAGTGTAGAGACTTCAAGTTGGGGAAATTTATGAGTGTGCACCTTCACAACTAATTGCAATTTAAATTAATACCTAACTACACGATATACGAGGCATCTTCATAAAGTAAGTTATTGGGTTTCATGTAATTATTCTTTTTGTGACATTTCACACCATTCTGCACAGAAATTAGAAATTTTTTCAATTCAATCGAGTCAGACCACATTGTGACGTGGTTTTCTTAACTTGTAATTGAGCAACAAAACTTCCATTTACTTCTTTCTTCAAAATTTCTAATATAAAAAATTTTGGATCATTTATATTATCTATATTGGCACAGGCTAGTTGATCGCTATTTTTAGTAATCCTAATTAGATCACAAGAGATCTCAAATACCTTTGCCACCGATTATATTCAATCGTTTTATTCTGGAGAGCTTTAACTATATCAATCCTCCATTTTTTTATGGCCAATACCTTTTTGGGACGGAGACACATTATTTAGAGAAAGCCACAATGATGTGAACGGTGAGTACTTATTACTTAGTTATTGGATAAATTAAATTGGAAGATCAAGATAAAATATCTGTATTTGACGTGCACTTGTTCATAAAATCCTTCGTTTTCCTACGAGAGTTACTAACCAACATCAAAACGTTGTGGTTTTGGTGTTACTGATGCTTTATCTGTAATTTTCGAGTCCACATCTCTTGAAATCACACTTCACATTAGAGGATGTCTCTGACTAAAGCTTATTTTCTAGAATGTGACAAAACCTACTATTCCAAAGATATCAGAATCGTTAGAAGACTCCTCTGAGAATTCATCCACCATCACATGATTACAGTTTTATGGTTCTGATCCAAAACTGTACCTACTTTAGTGCGTCTTTTTCAATAAGCAACAATAACAATATCATCCTAACACTTTCGTTTGAATTTCACAAAATTCCAAGAAGAATATGGAAAAATAAAAATTCCCTTGCATCCGGAAAGATTTATAAACTGCTAACCTTTTCGACTAGGTACTTAAAAAGTGATGAATTAACCAAGAAATTTCCTACCTACACAATCATATAATAGGGTGGTTCTATCTTGACCTATATCTTTAACCTTCTTCGTTCCTCTTGCTCAGAAAGGAAGTCTGCACTGATTGAGCCCACGAGGCTCTGAATGCCTCAAAAAGCAAAACACACGTTGGGTACATTGCTCATGAATTAAAATGGTTTGATAATCCGTAGTAGCACTCGGTTTTCTAGACCTTGCTCAGAGAAATTTTGTAGAAATTTTATACCATTTAAGATGGTAGCATGCTGCAAATTAGAACAGAATTACTTGAGGACGCTCGTCGTCAAAATTAATAACAGGAAGTAGTTCACCATATTAGGAACATTTCCAATTTGACGATGTAAGATTCAATTGCCAAACGAAGCTAGACCATAAATGCGGTTACAATTCTATAGATGGTTAAGAAGCACATCTTAGAGCTTTGCAGTCGTTTCTACGAGCCTCCAATTCTAAAGAATACTTCAAATTTATAAAGACGGCTCTTATGTTTCAGTGCTCAAAAAGGTGCCCAAAAACGTTCCTTACCGATCTCCAGAAATTGTAATTGAAATCTTGCTAGAAGACACCCACTAATCAAATCTCAATATCTCGAAAATCAAACGAAATAAAAGCAAGAGAAAATCCTTGTCTTCATCTTTATGGTTGAACCAACCCGACTTTGTTCGTTTATATTTTGCCCCCGTCTATCTATTGAGAGTTCATATTGATTATGATTTCTCAAATTTATAATTAGCATACACAGGACAATTTGATCCTCTACCACAAAATATTATGGATGCTCATCCCTCACAGTTTCAGGTATTTAATTCCTATATTTTTCCGAAATTTCATTGAATTCAATTCTACTTCTCGTTCTAAATGGTCAAAAAAATTATTGACTGTATTGTCGTTTATAACAACTATTCTGTCAAAAATTCAGTTTGAATCACGTTGTTCCATGAATGGTTTAACCCAGTTAGATTCTGGAAAGTTATTTCCGAAACAAGCAGCCTGTGGATGAAAGTTGGCTTCACCATTATGATCCAGAATCAAAAAGGCAGAACATGGAATGGAGGCAGCACAAGGGTTCACCGCCCTCTTGAAAGTTTCCTGCAACATCATCTGCGAGATCATGGGCACAGTTTTTTTGCGATGCCGAAGGAATTATCTTTATAGACTTGTCACCACGTGGTCAGGGTAATATTATGCTGCTTTACTGTGTAATTCCATCAAAGAAAAAAGGGGAAAACGCAGGCGTAGTGTACTGTTTCATCAGGACAACGCTCTATCCCACAGTGGCGCAATTCATAATGCAGGCTACGAAATTTTCTAACAGTCGTCTTATTCTCTAAACCCAAAAAACACCTTTGCAGGATTCACTTTCAAGACGATGAGAGGTTTGCAACGTAAGACAAAACAACACAATGTTATTCATCATTGTTATATCAAGTGCGTCAGCTTATTAGACAAGCTTTATAGCTGATTTGATTCTGATAATCTTCCTTCCTTATGACTTAGGGGATATTGAAGCAGTTGTGGTTTTGAATTAACCAAATTTTGCAGCTCAGAAAATCGCAAATAATGTGTTGGTAAAATGGCTTTCATTGTGTGAGCATGAGATTGCTCTTCAAATGGAAAACTCAAGTCCTCAATGTTTCGTTATTCGTATAAAAGCCGTAGTTCCTAACTCCACATATAATATTTTCACACTGTTGTAAACATCTAGAGGCGCTAGTAGTCTCGTATAAAAGCCGTAGTTCCTAACTTTTTTATGAATGGACACACTGCAATTCATCTAGAAAACTCAAAAGATTGCCTGCAATGTACGTTCTTAAGGTTGTTTCTTTCTTGTGCAAAGAGATGGGCAGTGAGTATGAGCAGCTTCTTATTCATACGACGAAGTAAGACGTCTCTCTCGTGATAGGATCTTGACGAGGTATTTTGAGTTTAAAGATGAGATCAGAATCTTCCTTCTTGATACCAAGTATTTCACTGATTTTTTCTTTGATTCGCGTAACTATTGACTCTGTTCACTGATGTGTTTGAACATTTAAATGTTTTAAATCTAGGCTTACAGGGTAATAGTTAGTTAAGAAGTGTCAATTTTGGGCAGGAAGGGTCAATCAAGCCTCTTCTACAAATGTCTCCATTTTTTAAAAATTCTTTGAGTCCTCTGATGAGAATTTATCAAAACAAATAAAGGAATCACGTTTAGGAAATACTTCTCCGAGCTGGATCTTGAGGAGGGTTGGAGGAACGTATACCGTTGAAGCTAAACTTACGCTAGAATTAATAATAAAAAAAATAATTTAATTTCTGAGTAACATTTCATGGACCCCGAATCGGATTACCTGTTGGGAACCACCGATTTCTTATATAACATGAATATTATTAGTATAGCTGGTCTGTTTTCTATTAGCATATTTTGACAAGTACATCGCTGATATCAAAGCACTATACAAGCCAATTATTTATTTTATCTACATCGATTTAAGCCAAAAATACAGCTTAGATTATCTAACGACTAGCATCATTGTTACCGTACATAATGACGTTCGAATAAACAATCCAAACAACGCAACGCCACTAAAATAGAGAAGAAAGATTTAACGCCCACAGATCGCTCTGGTAAGGAAAAGGATACAATAACAGTGTTTTTAGCACTTAACCGGAAAGGATAGACGAACCAAACGTTGAGAACACCTAGCGCCGTTCACTCACAACATGTTGTCATCCAACGGAGCATTTTGTTTTACAAAAGGTCAATTTATTGGCTTCTATTACTTCCACGCTGAATCCGAAGAGATTTATATCATTTGAATAGATGTTATCAAATATTTACGCTCAGGTACTAGGCAGGTGGATTGGGCTCGTTAAAAATTTACAGTTTATCACAAACATATCGAAACGAATATGATCTTATAATATCGTGGAATTCCTTTCTTCTGTCTCTTGTTGTGCTGCAGCATCGATATAACTTGATGCTATTTATTTAAAAATCCGTACTAAAGCGGACGCTGAAATGTTTATTAGTTCAGTTCGAAAATAGACCAGTCCCAAGACGACCAAACAGGCGAAATGTTTTCACAAAATCATGATCCTGTGCGCTGATGCGAACGAAGGGTAGTAGGGACGCGAGAGGATGGATAAAAAGTGATCCGGCGACGGTAGTTAAATGAAAATAAATAATATTCATAATTCAAAGGACGCTTGATCGTTCGGAGATTTATTGTGTTATTCTAAAGTCGGTTGGATGTGAATTGCAGCCATGGATAATGCGTTTCGTAAATATTGAAGATATATGAACGACATTCATTTAATTTTTTTTTTAATACTTAATTTTTGGTTGCTGTTAAGCTGTTTTTTAACGAAAAAGAATTAAGTATATAGAACAGTTCAATTTCAAATTATATTCTATCCTCAAAACATTCTAACTATTTCTGCTGTTGTTATTGAAACATCGACGTCTTTTTCAATTACCAAATTGTCGTGGAAATCTTGATGAACATTATTCTGAGCACTGGAGGACGAGCAAAAAATTTCATGAGCATTTATAGCTCTAACTGATTCAAAGTTTACATTAAAGAGTGCCTCTGGATCGCTCTTCTGAAGTCCAGTGGTCCAGTCCATATTCTGTAATATGGGTCAAGTCGAAAGGCTACATCCGCTTGGTAATATGGTGTGGTAGGGTATCATGCATTTAAACCATGTTCTTTACATAATCTTATAGTTCTCATGGTCCCATGCTTTATGATTGAAGGTTATGTATCGAGTAACAAATACTTCAGTTATTAAATTTACCAAACCTTAAAGGGCCTTAACCTTAAAACATAAAAAAAAAGCCAATCTAAATTGGATTTTTGGTGTTGAAACCTTTTACCCGACAAATGAGCTTTCAATGGCCCAAACAAATAAAAATCAGAACGAGGCAAGTCTGGATTATGAGGCGGATGGGCAATAACTTCCCTATTGTGTTTCTAAGCCAGGCCTTCGTCTGATTTGAAGTGTGAGGTATTGCATTGTCATGTAACAACCTGATTCCTTTCGTCAACCTTCCTCTTCGCTTCTGTCGAATGACTTGGTGTAGTTTTTGGAGAGTTTAACAATAAATATCGCTGTTGATTGTCGTTTTGGTGGTAAAAACTCTATAAGCAAAATGCCTTGCATATCCCACAACACAGTTGCCATCTTCTTTGCAGATTGCTGAACTTTGAATTTTTCGGTGTCGGTGAACTCGGATATTACCACGTCATCGAGTCTTTTTTTGATTCGGGGGTATGATGGTGCACCCACGTTTCGTCTCCTGTAAGTATAGATTCTAGAATCCGATAGATGGTATGATCAGTCGAAATTGAAATTGCGACCAATCACATCAAAGTGCTACCGATCATCATTTTTTCCGGTCCGATTCTTCTTCATAGCACAGCAGTATCAGTCTTTATAGAATTTATTCGCAAGTTTTGCCCAACCTCACCTCTCAGCAGAAGTTCATCTTCCTCTGTTACCGGATCCTGATCTTCGTATGTTTCTGCCAGTCTATCTAAAGATTTCGAATTCTGTATGAGAATAGTGAAGAATTCTATTAACATAACGGAAAGATCAACCATCCTCAACAAGACCAGTAGCTTTTGCAGAATCTTCGTCGTTTAGCGGGATCCATGAAGTCCAAATTCAGCATGACAGTTTTCAGAACAACAAAAATTTAATGGAAAATCATCAGGCTTACATCAGTAATTCTGGGAAATCAAGAATTGGAAGATCTTCATTTACATTTTAATGTCGGTTTGATGTTTATCCGAAGAAACTGTTCCTCAAAGGATCTGAATTGTACTATGTTTTGATTTAGATCTTAAACGATGGTTGTTGTATTTTGGCTTTCAGAGTCATTTTTCAGTAGCTTTAAATCGTTTCTTCCAATAAATGATGATATTTTTCATAATTCGGGACATGTTTACTTGAGGTTTAACGTTAGAGGCATCTCCTTCTAAAACTTTAAGTCCTTCAATACCCATTCCAGCTGAAACATTTAATTTTCAAGAACTCCGAGCAGCACTTCACTAGTGGACTTCAGAAGATCGATCCAGACGTATTCTCTGATGTAGACCGTGAACCATCTAATGTTATAAATGCTTATGAGCGTTCAGGATAATGCTCATCAAGATTTCCATGACAATTTGGTCATCAATATTCCCGAACTTGACTTGTGCCAGCTGATTACTTGGTCCCATCCCGTTTCCTACACAGTAAAGTTACTGTTAAATGGCATCTGCTTCCAAAACCTTAGATCCTTCAATACACCTTCCAGTTGAAACATTCAACTTGATTCTGTTATTGATACCTATCGAGCTCACATGATAATGCAATCTTGTTGAACCAGTCCTCGAATATTTCAAAGATGAACCATCCACCACCAGATCTATTATAGACAGGACTTTTAGGGCCACTTGTTGCTTATTTATTTGAAAGATGTAATATATAACCAACGTTTGACTTTGAAGTAACGATGATGCTCACAAGATTGCTTCTTACTACAACTTTTGTCGGCCAGAATTATCAGTAATGTTGGTCTTCCAATCTCCAGATAATTTGAAGCATTCCATAATTGATAATGCCTCTTAAGCAAATCTTAACCAAGTAGCTTAATTTATTAAATGGTCAATAAATGGAAGGTATTAATATTTTTCTTCTGAAACTTGAAACAATAAAACTTCAAATAAATTAAGGTGGATGTTTGTTTCAATCAAAGTCAGTGCTAATGTTAAACCAATAAAGCTCTGCGAACACTGAAATCTACAACAATTGACTCTAAAAACGCATTCTTTCATTGATTTGAGATAGATGAGAGATATCCTTAACCTTTCGGAATTGGGTCCTGGATACAACAGTTTTTGCCAATCCATGCGTTTAGTACTAGACTCAGATACTTTGGTTCTTGGTGTCCAATATGTCAGCTAGAAGATTTAACCGCCAATTCTAGAGATAATATTTCGCCAAGAAGATCAGAGAGGAAATTTTATAAATTCATATATAAAATCCCCCTTTTCGGAACATTCTAAACATTTTATCGGAAATTAATCGATTTGAACGAAATCATTTCACGTCACAAACTCCACGCGCTTCACCTCCAGAACAAAATACACAGAAGCAAGCGGCAATAACGCAACCGCATTCTGTTTTATACGTCGCATACTCCACACAACCGACAACGCAAATTACTCAACCAGATGGACAAATTAATCGTGGTCTGTTTTTGACATTTCACATCTTGCACACTCCAACATCAACCAGAGTTATCGCCGTCTCGCTCGTTCACCTTACCGGTTATCTAGTCGCGTCCGTCTCCCCATCTCTTTTCAGATCTTTCGTTTATGGCTAGGTACCGTTTTGCTTTTATAATTCGAAACAGCATCCAGCTAAAACTAATCGCGGACTTGCTTGGAAGCCACCGATCATTTGTACTAGAACGTGTACGAGAGCACAGTTTGGCCATACAAGATGGATGTGCTGGCATAGTTAGTGCGGCTATTAATCCAGGAGCGTGGCAGTTACAGAAATAAAGACGGGCGTTTAGGTATTTAGAAAACTGTGGAAGGTAAATGCTTTAAACGCTTTGGACGGCTTAAGTCTACGATTTAAGGAGTATTTGAACTGATCGAATACATATTTGAATAAATTAGGACGTTTTGAGTTCTTCGATTGGAAAATTCTATTTGATATATAACCTAGTCCATGTTTTAGGGCACATAAAGGCTGCATTTTGCCAGTATAAACATCTTTGATTCATACCTAACCATCCTATAAGGAGCAGATATAATTTTTGGTTTTCTTTTCTTTAAATTAATTATCTACACAAGCAACACAAAGTAATGTTGCACCGAGTCATAGCGCATGCGTGAGCAGCAACATATCTCACCTCAAGCTTTAAAATTTTGTCGGAAAGAGTTGACCAATTTGGCCGTTAATATGTTTGTTTTTTTTTTGATAAATGTAAGTTCTGTCTTTTCTTATATTGGAATTGAATCGATAGACACACTCTTATCGAGGATGATCTAGAATTTTGCCGTACCATTAGTTTTTTTTTTTTCATCAACTTGTTGGAAATGTAGGTGTAGCAATGCTAGAAATAAATCATCGTCACTTAAGTCATCTTCTTCACACTGGTGTTTGTATTACTAATGTCCCAAATTACCACCACACCCCTCATTTAAGCAGTAATATTAAATACGAGTCTACAAGTCTTTTTTAGTTTCATCACCTTTTTCAATTCTTAATAGAATGTGATGTCCATCATTATTCAACATTTTTAGCGTTTCTCGACCGATTCTTACTCGCTCTGTTTTTTGAAATCGTTAAGCGTGTGTGGCCTCAACGACGATCCGAAGATGATCATGTAAAATTGGATCTGCTGTCGCGCATCCAACATCAATCGCTTGATAGGGATTTTCGTCGATCTACTAGAACACCACGGTGGCGCAACCAGTGGCGACACCAATCAGAACACACGTAAGCATATGGAGCATATCTCACGTGGTGTCGGTTTGTTCCTCCGCCAGTTTGGTGGTGATTCCACCGCTTTGGTTGCACCACCAGTAAAATGTACAGAATTATACGGGGTCACCACTCGTACACCAGTTGTTGCAATTAGCACTGGTTGTATGAAAGAACATGTTTACTTGCGTGCTCTTCAACAAGTGTTGCTGTAATTATGTTTTCATTGTAATTATCATCTGAAAGGTTTATCATAATAATTCAGTTGTGGTGTCTCTTTGGTTAATCGGTTTGGTTGCTGCGATAACCACGGCGTCGCCACTGGTTGCACTACCGTGGATTCCTAGTGACATATAGCTCTAATTGAAGAACAAGGCCTACCAGCACGTTCTTCATCACCATCATCATCCGTCCTCTTTTAAAATCGCTATATCAGCGAAATACAGTTGTGAAGGACTTTCATCACCAAATGCGAGTTGCAATCATTCAAGATTTTGTTGTTCACTTAAATGGAGATTAAAATCGTAGTAGATCATTGAGCGTAGCTACATGTTCTCTTAACAAGTCTATGTGTCGATGGCAAATCGTATCTACCACGTTTACTCTATGACAGCAGCGACTCAATTGACAATCAGAGTTTACTACTTAACGATGGTGGTTGCCAGCTCTAACTTCTCTAGTTTAGCGATATCTCAAAAATATATAGTGTGACCTTGTAATAGTAGATCAGATGCATGAAATTCTAGTGAATGTAGATTCTAGCTTCTAGTCTAGTCTTTAATTCTAGATCATTCAATGTCCTGCGTGTCCTACTGTCTTTCTGAGTGATCGGTACTATGTTGAAAGTTGGCTTTCTGACGGAAATTTTGACAATTAGTCAGGTCATTTGGTGTGATTCTAGCTTCTCTTATCTTTGATATCGTAATTAAATACTGAGAAAAAAATTTGGAATTGCTAGCAAATGTCCCCACCCCACCTTCCTCTCCCTAAACGATAGTAAAACTTTGTTGATATCTAGGTATGATCCAAGCAGATCTAATTTGTGCGACAAGTCTAGTTGTTGTAGATCACGCTTCTGATAAGTTTAGAAGCTGCGAAAGCAAGCAATGGTTCTATTGTGTCAGTGCTTTCGTCAGTTCAAGTCAAAAAGGTTTATAGTTATTAACCTGGTATTCTAGGACTTTAAAAATTCCAGAGCGGTACAAAAACTTTCACAAAATGTCGTTCAGGTCCGCTTTGATTGTATTTTGGGCAATTGGGCGAAAAATGAAAAAAATTGGCAGTAGGTAAACCTTCCTCCTTTAAAATAAAATCTTTTGCCATAAGCTGATTATAAAAAGGATTGTCAACTACAAAACAACTAAAGGGAAAAATATAAGATGATTTGCTAATTGATTTGATAATTGAATTTTTAATTTTTCCTTCAATCTTGATTTTGTGTAGTGCAAGTCCAATTTTTGTTTCAGTGACTCCTCATTAACACAAGTGAATCAACCAGGGAAACCAAGAACACCCACAAGAACAACACCAACGAATTGTCCTAAAGGTAAACTTATCTTTTTTAATTTATTTTTAATTCTAAAGCAATTAAAACATGATCGGCGGATATTACGTATTCGTCTAAGAATTTTATTTTAAATTCCAAGATATACAGCTTCAGGGCGAAAGAATTCCACCAGCTTCCTTTTTCGATGACGTCCGTCGAAAAAAGCCCCCAATTCCCAGACGCCATTTTGTCCTCATAAGTCAGACATTATCGGTGCACTCCGCTAACATAACAACACTTAAATAAATAAATAATAAAAAGGCGGTGCTTACACTACCCGGCCACCGTTTATTTATCCATGGGAGAGCTTCACGATGTTCCCTGTCATGTCGAATAACGTATATATCCAGGGCTCGTTCGGTCGTGAGTACCTGGTTTTCTGTCATACATAACAGGCCTACACAGTTTTCCAGAAGTTCCAAATGACAATCATAATAGGAAGCAACGTTTATGGTTGCATTATTATTCAGTTAGATTACATTACATTGAAGGAATCTTAAATTTGCCAGTAGAAAATTTATCAAAATTTATTTATCCAAAAATATCTAACACCCGTATTAAAATCGTAAACCGACTCTGTATATATCCGAAAACTTTAACATCGATAGAAAAGGATCAAAGTATATTACACAGCGCAGTAATAACACCGCGAAGAAAATCGTTCGAATAAATCCAAACTTTTAAGAGCAAGCGTGCGCTGCGGCGCACCTTTACATTGGATACAGAAAAAAAGAGATCACAGGAAAGTTCAAGGAAGCCGTTCAGCGGCTTCCGGAGAAGTTTGGACAGGACACCGGGTGATTAGGACTTATTTACGATGGCTTTAAGCTTTTGCCGCGATTACCTGTTGATTTCTTCATCCGACTATATCGCGTGCGCGCCTCTCTGCGGCATTAAAAGAGGAGAGCATTATATGAACGTGTATAAAGTGGAATTGGGCATCAGACAGTTTCGGGATGATTTTATTGGTTTATAATGAAATTTGTGCTCGCCATCGTCAGGAAAACACTGACGTGTTGCATCTTTTGAAGTTTCGGGATAAATTATAGGTGGATTGGCTTGTGTTCGCGGATGATGGAATTGATGTGGAAATATTTCGAAATAAATAATATTTATATGGATAGGTACGCGTAGCAAAGAAGTTTTTTTAAACTCCGGGAGATGTATTTATGTACCTAATAACGTCAAGTGATTGCACTGAGGAAAGAGAAACGAGTACCTACCTATTTCATGCGTTTCGTTTATATCTTAACATAATTATAATGTTTCTTATTCGTTTGTTATGACGTCGATGACGGATAACCACCTAAAAGACACCTAAAATTGACGCTTGGTAACGTCAAAAATTGGTCTCTTTGAATCTAGTTGAGACTGCTCTCCTGGTTTGCCCAATATATTTTTGATTACAATCTTTACAATTGATTTCGTAAATACCTAACTTTTCTAGAGGTTGTATTTTATCTTTAGGGTCACGAAAGAGACTTCGTAAACTAGTCCCAGAACTGTAAACTATTCTGAGATCTAGCTCTTTGAAAATTTTACTCAAACCTTTAGTGATAAAGGGAGCGTAAGGGAGGGTCACAACGGGTGAAGCTTTAACATCCTCACCCTGGTATTCATCGGAACATGTTTATTTTAAAAAAAACAAACTTACCTTCTTAATTTCCTATCATGAGAGAATTTCTTATTCTGAACTTTCCTATCGATTGAAATAAACATGTTCCGTTGAAAATCACACCATAGTTGATATTCAACATTTTTTTTAGTTAAAACTTGTTTGGTGTTTAGTGGGTTAAAGTGTTTAGTGTTCTACTTCTGCACCAAGAGATCCAGTGAAGAACTTCGGTTTTCTGCTTAATACTACTCATTTCACTGCTTATATTAAGTCCAGATATATGATGTTACCTAGCTAAATATCAGTTTGATGGATCTGCTTCCTCCTCGGCAAGTAGGTTCACCTTGTTAATCTAAACGAGAGGCCAAACTCCCAGCAAGGCACATTAACGGGTTATAGAGATAAATTTTCTCGAGAACCGTTTGATGAATCTGCTTCGCTCTGGGCAGGTTGGTTCATCTTGTTAATCTAAACGAGAGGACAAACCCCCAGGAAGGCACATTAACGCGTTTGAGCGCTGTGACCGTTCAAACTTTCATAAATTTTCTGGACAATTTTTCATCATATAAATATTACCTAGCTCGATAACCGTTTGATGGATCTGCTTCCTCCTCGGCAAGTAGGTTCACCTTGTTAATCTAAACGAGAGGCCAACCTCCCAGCAAGGCACATTAACGGGTTATAGAGATAAATTTTCTCGAGAACCGTTTGATGAATCTGCTTCGCTCTGGCAGGTTGGTTCATCTTGTTAATCTAAACGAGAGGACAAACCCCCAGGAAGGCACATTAACGCGTTTGAGCGCTGTGACCGTTCAAACTTTCAAAAATTTTCTGGACAATTTTTCATCATATAAATATTACCTAGCTCGATAACCGTTTGATGGATCTGCTTCCTCCTCGGCAATTAGGTTCACCTTGTTAATCTAAACGAGAGGCCAAACTCCCAGCAAGGCACATCAACGGGTTATAGAGATAAATTTTCTCGAGAACCGTTTGATGAATCTGCTTCGCTCTGGGCAGGTTGGTTCATCTTGTTAATCTAAACGAGAGGACAAACCCCCAGGAAGGCACATTAACGCGTTTGAGCGCTGTCACCGTTCAAACTTTCATAAATTGACTGGACAATCTTTCATCATATAAATATTACCTAGCTCGATAACCGTTTGATGGATCTGCTTCCTCCTCGGCAATTAGGTTCACCTTGTTAATCTAAACGAGAGGCCAAACTCCCAGCAAGGCACATCAACGGGTTATAGAGATAAATTTTCTCGAGAACCGTTTGATGAATCTGCTTCGCTGTGGGCAGGTTGGTTCATCTTGTTAATCTAAACGAGAGGACAAACCCCCAGGAAGGCACATTAACGCGTTTGAGCGCTGTGACCGTTCAAACTTTCATAAATTTTCTGGACAATTTTTCATCATATAAATATCACCTAGCTCGATAACCGTTTGATGGATCTGCTTCCTCCTCGGCAATTAGGTTCACCTTGTTAATCTAAACGAGAGGACAAACCCCCAGGAAGGCACATTAACGCGTTTGCGCGCTGTGACCGTTCAAACTTTCATAAATTTTCTGGACAATTTTTCATCATATAAATATTACCTAGCTCAATAACCGTTTGATGGATCTGCTTCCTCCTCGGCAAATAGGTTCAACTTGTTAATCTAAACGAGAGGCCAAACTCCCAGCAAGGCACATCAACGGGTTATAGAGATAAATTTTCTCGAGAACCGTTTGATGAATCTGCTTCGCTCTGGGCAGGTTGGTTCATCTTGTTAATCTAAACGAGAGGCCAAACTCCCAGCAAGGCACATCAACGGGTTATAGAGATAAAATTTCTCGAGAACCGTTTGATGAATCTGCTTCGCTCTGGGCAGGTTGGTTCATCTTGTTAATCTAAACGAGAGGACAAACTCCCAGCAAGGCACATTAACGGGTTATAGAGATAAATTTTCTCGAGAACCGTTTGATGAATCTGCTTCGCTCTGGGCAGGGTGGTTCATCTTGTTAATCTAAACGAGAGGACAAACCCCCAGGAAGGCACATTAACGCGTTTGAGCGCTGTGACCGTTCAAACTTTTATAAATTTTTTGGACAATTTTTCATCATATAAATATTACCTAGCTCGATAACAGTTTGATGGGTCTGCTTCCTCCTCGGCAAGTAGGTTCACCTTGTTAATCTAAACGAGAGGCCAAACTCCCAGCAAGGCACATCAACGGGTTATAGAGATAAATTTTCTCGAGAACCGTTTGATGAATCTGCTTCGCTCTGGGCAGGTTGGTTCATCTTGTTAATCTAAACGAGAGGACAAACCCCCAGGAAGGCACATTAACGCGTTTGAGCGCTGTGACCGTTCAAACTTTCATAAATTTTTTGGACAATTTTTCATCATATAAATATTACCTAGCTCGATAACCGTTTGATGGATCTGCTTCCTCCTCGGCAATTAGGTTCACCTTGTTAATCTAAACGAGAGGCCAAACTCCCAGCAAGGCACATCAACGGGTTATAGAGACAAATTTTCT
Source organism: Holotrichia oblita (assembly GCA_023690525.1). NCBI lineage: Eukaryota > Metazoa > Arthropoda > Insecta > Coleoptera > Scarabaeidae > Holotrichia > Holotrichia oblita. The sequence continues at coordinate 50,429,515 of CM043023.1, read as the reverse complement.
CGAGAACCGTTTGATGAATCTGCTTCGCTCTGGGCAGGTTGGTTCATATTGTTAATCTAAACGAGAGGACAAACCCCCAGGAAGGCACATTAACGCGTTTGAGCGCTGTGACCGTTCAAACTTTTATAAATTTTTTGGACAATTTTTCATCATATAAATATTACCTAGCTCGATAACCGTTTGATGGATCTGCTTCCTCCTCGGCAAGTAGGTTCACCTTATTAATCTAAACGAGAAGCCAAACCCCCAGGAAGGCACATTAACGCGTTTGATCGCTGTGACCGTTCAAACTTTCATAAATTTTCCGGACAACATTTTCATCATATAAATATTACCTAGCTCAATAACAGTTTGATGGATCTGCTTCCTCCTCGGCAAGTAGGTTCACCTTGTTAATCTAAACGAGAGGCCAAACTCCCAGCAAGGCACATCAACGGGTTATAGAGATAAATTTTCTCGAGAACCGTTTGATGAATCTGCTTCGCTCTGGGCAGGTTGGTTCATCTTGTTAATCTAAACGAGAGGACAAACCCCCAGGAAGGCACATTAACGCGTTTGAGCGCTGTCACCGTTCAGACTTTCATAAATTTTCTGGACAATTTTTCATCATATAAATATTACCTAGCTCGATAACCGTTTGATGGATCTGCTTCCTCCTCGGCAATTAGGTTCACCTTGTTAATCTAAACGAGAGGACAAACCCCCAGGAAGGCACATTAACGCGTTTGCGCGCTGTGACCGTTCAAACTTTTATAAATTTTTTGGACAATTTTTCATCATATAAATATTACCTAGCTCGATAACCGCTTGATGGATCTGCTTCCTCCTCGGCAAATAGGTTCAACTTGTTAATCTAAACGAGAGGCCAAACTCCCAGCAAGGCACATCAACGGGTTATAGAGATAAATTTTCTCGAGAACCGTTTGATGAATCTGCTTCGCTCTGGGCAGGGTGGTTCATCTTGTTAATCTAAACGAGAGGACAAACCCCCAGGAAGGCACATTAACGCGTTTGAGCGCTGTGACCGTTCAAACTTTCATAAATTTTCCGGACAACATTTTCATCATATAAATATTACCTAGCTCGATAACAGTTTGATGGGTCTGCTTCCTCCTCGGCAAGTAGGTTCACCTTGTTAATCTAAACGAGAGGCCAAACTCCCAGCAAGGCACATTAACGGGTTATAGAGATAAATTTTCTCGAGAACCGTGTGATGAATCTGCTTCGCTCTGGGCAGGTTGGTTCATCTTGTTAATCTAAACGAGAGGACAAACCCCCAGGAAGGCACATTAACGCGTTTGAGCGCTGTTACCGTTGAAACTTTCATAAATTTTTTGGACAATTTTTCATCATATAAATATTACCTAGCTCGATAACCGTTTGATGGATCTGCTTCCTCCTCGGCAATTAGGTTCACCTTGTTAATCTAAACGAGAGGCCAAACTCCCAGCAAGGCACATTAACGGGTTATAGAGATAAATTTTCTCGAGAACCGTTTGATGAATCTGCTTCGCTCTGGGCAGGTTGGTTCATCTTGTTAATCTAAACGAGAGGCCAAACTCCCAGCAAGGCACATTAACGGGTTATAGAGATAAATTTTCTCGAGAACCGTGTGATGAATCTGCTTCGCTCTGGGCAGGTTGGTTCATCTTGTTAATCTAAACGAGAGGACAAACCCCGAGGAAGGCACATTAACGCGTTTGAGCGCTGTGACCGTTCAAACTTTCATAAATTTTTTGGACAATTTTTCATCATATAAATATTACCTAGCTCGATAACCGTTTGATGGATCTGCTTCCTCCTCGGCAAGTAGGTTCACCTTGTTAATCTAAACGAGAGGCCAAACTCCCAGCAAGGCACATTAACGGGTTATAGAGATAAATTTTCTCGAGAACCGTTTGATGAATCTGCTTCGCTCTGGGCAGGTTGGTTCATCTTGTTAATCTAAACGAGAGGCCAAACTCCCAGCAAGGCACATTAACGGGTTATAGAGATAAATTTTCTCGAGAACCGTGTGATGAATCTGCTTCGCTCTGGGCAGGTTGGTTCATCTTGTTAATCTAAACGAGAGGACAAACCCCCAGGAAGGCACATTAACGCGTTTGAGCGCTGTGACCGTTTAAACTTTCATAAATTTTCTGGACAATTTTTCATCATATAAATATTACCTAGCTCGATAACCGTTTGATGGATCTGCTTCCTCCTCGGCAAGTAGGTTCACCTTGTTAATCTAAACGAGAGGCCAAACTCCCAGCAAAGCACATTAACGGGTTATAGAGATAAATTTTCTCGAGAACCGTTTGATGAATCTGCTTCGCTCTGGGCAGGTTGGTTCATCTTGTTAATCTAAACGAGAGGACAAACCCCCAGGAAGGCACATTAACGCGTTTGAGCGCTGTGACCGTTCAAACTTTCATAAATTTTTTGGACAATTTTTCATCATATAAATATTACCTAGCTCGATAACCGTTTGATGGATCTGCTTCCTCCTCGGCAAGTAGGTTCACCTTGTTAATCTAAACGAGAGGCCAAACTCCCAGCAGGGCACATCAACGGGTTATAGAGATAAATTTTCTCGAGAACCGTTTGATGAATCTGCTTCGCTCTGGGCAGGTTGGTTCATCTTGTTAATCTAACCGAGAGGACAAACCCCCAGGAAGGCACATTAACGCGTTTGAGCGCTGTGACCGTTCAAACTTTCATAAATTTTCTGGACAATTTTTCATCATATAAATATTACCTAGCTCGATAACCGTTTGATAGATCTTTGAGGGTTTTGTTATGGAAAACGTCAACTTTCATTTGTTTTTGGTTTCATCCCATTTCGGTTCGGAATGTTGGATTGTGTATCACTGTGTTATCAATAAATTACATGTAGGTATGGCAATTGTTAGTCCATGCGATGATGTCTTTAAGACGTCATGTATGGTCTGTATGACGTCGTAAACGATAAATTACCAAAAATGACGTCAGCTGGAACTTTTTTTGCAATTAAACGCAATTGGCAAAATGTTCTTTAAAATACATTTAAATCTAACAGATCGTTTTCTCGATTTTCTTAGGAGGACAAGACAAAAATCTGGTTTTTAAAGACAACGATTTCAAATCGCAGGTAGACATGTTTTGATCGAGTGAAAATAAAGAAACCGTTGGCATCTAATCCAGTACAGTAGTATATGTGATATCCATCCACGGTAATTTTAAAGACGTATATGAAACATCAACCAGCGTCAAACAGTAGTTAGTTAACCGTGTACAAAACATACACATTCCTAATACATGCACAGTCAGAGCGAAGGCTTTCGCTTGGGAAATACTTAAAATATTTGTATTTGATAGTCATAGGCCGTAATTTATAACTTGTTTATGTAGTAAACTGGATGTTTTCGAACATTTACGATTATATAAACATTCTGTAAGTAGTCTTAAAGGATACAGTCATCTTATAGAGAGACGGTTTTAAAGTGAAACGCGCACACATGCTAGCAGCGCAGCGTCACCCCACGGCCACATCTGAAAATCTCCTCTGATCTCGGCATCTTCTTCTACGCGGATCACCCTATCTCTCTCGCGTATAGTAAAAGCGGTAAAGCATAATACAACTAACTAAGAGAGTATCAGTGCGTACAGATTACGAACTAACCGAGTTTAGTGTGAGGCGTATGCCGCTGTTCCCCGTGATTTTGTTTATAATTTCGAGAAAGCACATGGCCGTCTTAAGAGTTCATAAATTATACCACAAATTAACGGAGTTTATATTTTCTGGAAAACGCATATATACATGTGGTATATACAGATCTATACGTCGTAACTATGAAAACTCGGGCGTTATGACGTTGGGAATTATGCATACAAAATATGAGTTAAATGAGACGAATCGTAATGTAAGATTGGGATGGGTTAGTTGTCAATGTTTTCTAAACTTACCAGGGAAATATTTGTTGGTTTAATGCACGGTTGCAACATCCTTCTTTGTGTAATTATCTGTTTGTGGTTTCTTTCTGTAGGTATCTATTTTGTCTTATAAACTTTTTTTTACACATACTTAATTTTTGCGGGTGTTGAGTGTGTGCCTCAACTTTCCAATGAGGATTTGCTCGACGCTAATATCTGCCATTTTGACGGTTGACTATGTTCTTGAAATAGAATGTGGCCAGGATTTGCAGATTTCCTCGGCATAAATTCATCATTGCCTGACAAAACTCATTGAAAATCAGCGATCGTGCTAAAACGTGTAATTTTATCAATTAAAATTGACCTGTTCGAAGATTTTTTGTTAAAAAAAATGTGTTCATCCTGTATATAGCATATAGAATCCGTGGGTCGTGGGTAGTTCTTCAGTAACAGGCTCTAATTTAATTTTAAGGAAACGATGTTTGAATCGAAATTTTAGATAAACATTGTGTCTACCCTAGTGAACTTGACATCTCATTTTTAAGAAGATTATTTGTTTATTGGAGTTTTAGTTGTATCACAAACAGCTCTGGAATTCTTGAGAAAATTACAAAAAATGTTCATAAAAATTAATACGGAAAATAGTAATTGGAAATAGTAATGGGTACCAAGTTCACAAAACCTAGTGCGAAGAAGAAGTTTTATCTTTTGCTTTTAATTCATTGGAGGTAATAACTTTCAAAATATCGATCTGAGCCTTTCCAACCTCAACAAGGACCGCCAGAACTCTTAAGTCGCGTAGTTGTGAACTCATTTTCGAAAAACAATTAAAAAAAAATCCGTAAAAATAAATATACAGGGTCCTGCAGCTTAATTCCGGTCTTTGATTGCTCATTGGCTATTAAAGTGAAAGGTTTCACTTTACACATGCTGAAACTGGACATTAAGAAGTAGGTATATCTTAAAAGTATATTTGACTATACAGAGTATTCCAAAAATCATGGTCACAATCACACGACGTTTTTTTTAAATGGAACACCCTGCATTTTTAACAGTGGCTGACCATTATCTATAAGTACCACATATCTATAAGTATCTTGTTTTTTTTCTTTCTTTGATGTATGTGTTCAGTGCAATGAATATTTTTGTTAAAAAATTACGTGAATCAATGTAAATCCAATTGATTCGTAGGTAAGGACTTCAAAAAGTATACCAAAAACACATGTACGAGTATATTGTATTTTTTTAAGCTAAAAACAAGAACAAATTAATATAAAATGAATATAAAAAACTATTATAAAGAATAATTTCGTCCATACGGACTTTAGGTATCAAGCCCCAACCTTGGTCTTTTGGCAGTAGGACGGACTTCCTCGCCGCACCCTGGTACGTCACTAATGACCAAATACATAGAGATCTGCAGATCCAAACCTTTACTGAGCATGCGCTTGCGCTGGCCAGGCGTCGCGGTCGGAGAACCCGTTAATCCAACACCTGGCGGAGCTGGATCCGGACAGGCCTCCCCCGCGGGTAGCAACTAGACGCGTCCTTGAGTTGGCGCAGTAGTCCCGGCAGCAGCCGAATTCTAATTGGGCTGACAACATCTCATCCAATACCTCACGTGGCATCGAACCGCGGACAATAAGAGATTAAAGGGCTAAAGGAACAAAGGTTCCAACCCTGCTTAAATTGAGACCCTATGAGTAGGACGGACTTCAGAGTCAATGGACCTAGATCGCACAAAAAAGCTGTCCAAGAGGTTTGTTTCGTTCCTGTCTTCAATATTTGTCTAAAATAGGACAGTGTAGTTTCGCTAAACAAGTTGCATACTCTATCTACAATAGCTTTGTCTGGATGGTTTTCCTCCAAAACTCGTTGTACTCCACCTCACATGGAGAGAATCTCCTTAGTCTTTGAAGAAGACACATTCTCTCCTCTCTCCCTCCCTCATTATCTGAAGCAAATTCTTCCTCTGATGATTATTGCACTTGTCGATGATGGTCTTGGAGTTCTTCATTTGCAAGTTCTTCTCTGTGGTTATCCACCAACTCTTCCACATCCTCATCACTCACCTCTAACCCCATCAACACACCCAAATCAACAACTGACTGCACTGAATCTATAGGATCGTCGCCTTTCAGAATCTCTCCCATGCGCGCAATCTGGCCATAATTTCTTCCATGCAGAATGCATCATCCTGGATATCACGTCATGCCAAGCTTTATCTATGAGACTAATACAATTTAAAAAGTTGAAATGATTTTTCTGGAACTCTGTTACAGATAATTCTCTATCTGTTGTCACTTCAAAATACCTTTGAAACATTGCCTTTGTATACTATTTTTTGAAAATTGAAATTACTTTCTGGATCCATCCATTCACTGTGATAAAACTGAACTCCTCCAACAATGCGTCTTCGAAACCTGGAGGATGTGCAATGGAGCACCTAAGAGGCAACTGATTATCCTGGAAATATTTTTTTTACAGTAGGGCCAAACACTTCATTCATCCACTCAATAAATATTGGCGTTGTAATCGATGCCTTTTTATTCGCTCTCCGCATCACACACACTTTATTTTTGATCGCATTGTGTCCGGCAAACACTCTATGAATTTGTGAATGGTATACCAATAAGGGCTTTATTTTACTATGGATGGTGGCTTCCTGTACATCCGACTGATGTCAGCAATTTTCATATGCCACTCTCGTATTTTTCAATTATTTCCGTTTCTGGTCTTCTTGTGAGAAGAGCTGCTGGTTCTAAAGTCTTTCTTTGGTCTTATGATAGAGGTAAAACGAAAGGGTTTGATATAAAATAAATCACATTACATTTAAAATTTGGCTTCAAAAATCCCTATCGTTTCGAGGTTAAGCTTCTCTAATTTTTATGTTCTTATTGTCCATTTTATGGTTGTTTTGTAAGCGATGTGAAGCCGATGGAGGGTCAACACGTCATGACATACCCAGTTTAGATGCAATTTCATAAACAAATTATTTCGACTACTTCTAACCAGTTTTTTTTTTTCTTGAAAATGTAACCTAATTTGACTTTACGGATTCATTTCAGCCATGTTACTACCAAGATTTCTACAATGAAGTATAAGCAAAAATAAAAAGGAAAGAATAAATTCCTGACATTTAAATATTTTATTAGAGTTCTGGACAGCTCCTCATGAGTTCTAGTGATATTTGTTGAGGCTCGAAAGTCTCAGCTCAATATTTTGAAAATTATTGCGAGTTTTCGTTCTTAAAATTAATTAGTTAAAATTAAAATTAATTCAATTGTTATCGGGATTTTTCGTTTTGTAAACTTGTACGGTTTTCTATATTTATTTTTAATTTTATCACGAACATCAGAACTTTTTGTGGTGCAATTAAAACTCCAATAAAAAATAGTTTTTTTTTTTTTTCAAAAATGAGGTGCCAAGGATTCCTAAACAAATAAGTATTGCTGAGGTTCGAAAAGCTCAGATTAATGCTGTGAAAGGGACTTTCGGCGTCTCCAAGAAATTAAGAAAAAATAAATTTCGGAATTTTTAAAAAATTAATAAATCCCAAACTTTTTTTTTTAATATTCGGGACACATGTACTATCTTTTTGTGATTTCGCCACCCCACGTTTTTAACTATTGTTTTCTGAATTTATTTCTGGGTTTTTCGAAAATGAGGGGTTCACAGTAGTACATAACGCTATGACGATATAAACATAGCATTTATTTTGAATATCAATTTTTAATGTAAATTAATTTTTGAAAAATCATTCTACCATAAGAAATTAAGATTTTGAAACCAGTGTATCTGGGTTTTTGGGCTTGAACAGTCAACTTGTTTAACTAGGTCAACTAGGCAGTAGAATTGACTGTGTCTGTTTTATTTTTTCCTTCCTTTAAATTTGGACCGATTTCCTAAGATCTTTCATCCTAAGATGATTTATGTATTCTCCCAAAATTTATTTTTTGTTAGTTCGAGTAAAATATTTCTCTATCTTGTGTCGTAAAAATTAATTGAACATATAACGAAAATCTAGTCATAACTCTTCTGATCTCCAAAGTTTAATTCTCTCCCGAAAATCTAACTTGTCAAAGTGACAAGGATGTTTCTTTTTCACGTTTGCTCGATGTTTTCTTTTGAAGACTAGAACAGCTTCAGCTATTACCATTATAGTTTTTTTTCATTTCAGAAGAAGATATCCATTCCCAAATGACAAACCAACAACAAGATCCCCACAATTTAGCCGTCCAGAATCGTTTCCAAGGAATGCAACAGGGATCCTCATCGAGCCTAATCCCATCCAACATAATAGGAGCCGGACTTAGCCCCATCGGTCAACCATATTCCGCAGAGATCTGCAATTACGGCCCGATGTACCATCCCCACAACATCCTACACAATTACAACCCGGTTTACAGCAACGACAAGAACATGAGGACCAACAATTTCGGCCGCGCCATGTACGGCAGCTACCACGGCTTTTACGGGAACAACACTAATATTAGATCGTCTAGTTTACATCAAAATTCTTACGATTATACTCCCAGATAGAGAGATGGAATGTGAGTATAGATGCAATTCTTTGTACTAAGAGGGAGATAGGAAAGCTTTAAAAATGATGGTCTTGTTACAAGTTAGGAACCACAGTGCCTTTAGTGCTCAAAAAAAAAAATGACAATTTTTCTCGTAAGGGAATTTTAGGGAATTTTGTTTAAAACCAAAGATGGAGAAGCAATAAGTAAATGTTGAATTTTTGTCCAAAGAAGTATAACCAAAAATGTTGAGCTAGAATTATGTAATGTTCATTTATAGCGAAGATCTAAAGATAAATTTTAATAATTTATATATAAATATAAAAAGAAATAAAATATCTCAATGTGTATATACATATTTACTGTTATTTATGATATTAAACATAAAATATATTTTATTATTATAAAAGCTTTGTTTTCTTTAGCTACCTTTAAGAGTTTCGTGTGTGGCAAAATTTAAATATTACGATTTTACTTTCATGTTCTTAGAATAGTGATATATAGCGGACTAAAACTGCAGTGCAAGTTGGTACATAAGGAAAAGGAGCTATTATTAATATCGGTAGGCCATCAGGGACTAACGTCCATCAATCTTAAGACACCAGAGCGTGTCAAAACGTCACACGCTTAGTTTTTCGTGTCCTTGCCTAATTAATCATTAGTTGAACATCGCAGTACCGAATTTGTTCGTTTCTCGACTTTATTTTTTCTCTTGCTGGCTCTCTTTATTTGTTTCAGTTTTGTTTTCTAAATCTCCATAACGTTTGCATATGCATTATATGATACATTAATATATTTATTTACTCGATTTAAGTTGAAGTGGTACTCAACAAATTGCCACAATGTACATACGAGGGCTTGCCATTATAAATATATACTGCACCAATCCACAAATCAAGACTTGCAAAAGTTGACCTTGTAGTCCAGATCTCGTTCGGTAATAATGGATTAGAGGTGTTCTTAAAATGATGTAATACTGAGATCCAAAAGCAAGAGGGTTGTTCGAAACTCTTTTTTTATACCTAATCTTGGGATATGTTGTATTATATTATATTATATAGCTAGGTAGGTCGTTCATCAGTACCCTTATATTCCAATGTTCTTGAAAACTCTCAAGACTAAAACTCTTTAGCTCTGACTTGTTGAGATCAAGCAGTTTTTTTTTATTACTGTTTGCATGTCAGCGCCTAGCTTGGCAAGCTCATCCGCCATATCATTTCCTTTGGTATTGATCACATTCATCCGACATTTCCACACCAATTTAGACCCAAAGGTATGAGGAGCTAGAACTTTTCTAGGGATATAAGAACAATCTCTCGTAAACCTTCAACGATAAATTTATATTTTAATAAATTATTGGTTCTGGTCAAATGTCCTTTTTCCAGTTGCATTTGCATGCTACAAATTGAACTTGAATTTGGCACAATTTGTTTGTGAGCAAATATTTTTAAAAAGGCGTTCATTATACTAACTGCTAACTAACTAACGCAAGAATATAAAGAAATGGTTTACTAGAAAGACCGTAAACTTCAACACAGAAAAATGTGCTGATTTTTACAACAAACTGCTACTGAGTGATGAAGTTCACAAATGAAATGGATCCCAAAGATGGTCTGATCCGTACTATTAGCGGAGGTAATCATTACCAAGATTGTCACTGATTGTTTATGCTATCGGAAAATGCAAGACGGTTGTTTTAAGAAGAGAATTTTAGATTTTATCCTTCAATTCAATTCAATTTTTCCACCTCTTCTTCTTGGATAGTTTATGAAATAATTTAGTAATAGAAAAATGCATCTCACTTTACTTTTGTATTTCTGCCGTTAGGTATCAGAAGTCTTATCAGATAGATTATATTGCTCCATTTTCATTTCAAAAATTGGGTTGACTATATTCGGCAAAACTAGTTGCTTCATTGTCTTTTAACTTTATTTTCGAATCTGAGTTATTGTCTTCTGTAGTGTCCATTTTTCATCATCTCTGACATTTTCCTCCTCTATATCAGTTGTATCTATTTAATTTTGGTGCAAATCTTCAATGTTTCACAAAATTTGTTGATAATAAATATTTGATCTAATAGTGGGAATCAAAAGCGAAAAAAAAAATCTCAAAATAAAAATCATATTTACTGAGCATGTTTTAGCAAAAGTTATAAAGTGAAATGTAATCTGTCTTAGGATAAAACAAATTTGAGACACAAACTCAACCAATACTCCTCGATCAACAGCGAGGAAAATACAAAAAAGTGCAGGACAAGTGAGACACTAGATAGTAGCCAACCTCCTCCTTAATTTGATATTAAAAGTAATATTGTCCTAATGATCCCACTTCAAGATTAATAAAATGTTGTTTTCCTTTTCTTCAACTATTTTTTAAAATGATATTTAGCACAACTTTAGTACGATGAAAAACAATGTGGAACATGTTCTAAAATAGCGAAAAAAAAAATGGGAAGTTAGCTCACACAAGTGATGTTCTAGTTGTTTATTATTGTGGTGGATAGAAATAACTTTATGATCCCCAAAGAAAAAGTTTCTGGTTATATGACGTATTAGTATATATATAACGATTAATAAACGTATTGTTTACGTTTATATAAGTACCAGATAACGTTTAAATCCTTCAAGATATCTAAGTATTCTAATAAATTATTTCAAATCTCCAAAAAACGTTTTAAAAACTGCAATATATTTTCATAGCTTCATTTTGGTGCAATCATAGTAGAAAAGTAAATTAAACATATTATACCCATTTGCTCCATGAACCTGCTTAATTAAAAAAACTGAACTAGATGTATGTAGAAACAATAGTCATGACCTCCACCGCCTCCTCACACCGCCAAATAACATTCGTTCTTATGACGTAATTAATAATGCAATATTATTTGTAACAAAGCCTAAAAACATATTTACACACACAAAAATACACGGAAAGAGCTGCAGTGGTAGTCAGACAAGTCATACAGCTTGGAAGCCAATGCAATTGCACCGACCACAGATTTAAAAAGAAACCAAAAACACATATAATTTACATCTTAATTTTACAAAACGAATGCCAATTAAATTTTTTGTTAATATATCAGCCAACTGTTCTTTAGAAGGAATATAGTTTACAAAAATTATATGTTCTTTAATCAAGTCTTTAATAAACTTATATTTTACATCGATATGTTTTAAACGTTTATATTCCCATTTGGTTTGTTTCTTTGTACTCCAATGCACAGAACTACCAAATACTTTGTAGAGGAATCCAGTTGTGGATTTTCTGTCAGATTAATCATCAATAATAACATTTTCTTCTCTTTTATCAAAAAACAGTTCCAAAATTTTGTGTACCTTTAATATAACTTAGTATTTGTTTGAGACATTTCCATAATTGCTCTGTAGGAGAACTCTGAAATCTACTGCAGTAGTTAACTGATGCACTAGATTGGGTCGTGTTGCTGTCATTACATACATGAGATAGCCAATTAATTTTCGAACAGGTCTACTGGCTATGCTTTCTTCAGCGATGATCATGTCATCAACATAAAATAGTAAATATGTAATTTTATTTCCGAGTGTCTTTAAGTATAAGCATGGGTCGTTCTGAGATTTAAAATGTTGTTTTTTAGCAAAATTATCAAACGTACTGTGCCAATTACCAGGTGCCTGCTTTAAACCATAAAGCGCCTTATTTAATTTGCAGACCAATTTGTCTTTGCCATCTTTAAATCCTTCTGGTTTTTGCATATAGATATTTTCTTTGATTTTTCCATGAAGAAATACCGACTTTACATCCATTTGGTGTGCTATTTTCATGATTTATTATAACCAGCTACTGCAGCAAATGTTTCCTAATAGTCAAGACCGTTTGTTTGCATAAATCCTTTTGCAACTAGCCTTGCCGTATATTTCACTTGACCAGCATTGTCATCTTTAAGTCTTAACACCCATTTACTTTCAATTATTTTTGCATCTTTAGGTTTTTTCCACTAATGTCCAGCTATTATTTTTGTTAAGAGCATTGATTTCTTCATCTATAGCACTCATCCAATATTTGCTGTCTTGCCGAGCTTTAATTTCTTCATAACTTTGCGGTAAGTCATCAACAAAAAATTCTACATTCAATGCAAAATATTCTACTTCATAATCAGTCAGATAACTTGGAGCTTTACTATGTCCTTTGGTTCTTTTCATTTCTATTGTGTTATCATCTTTATTGACAGGATTTGAAGTTGAGTTAATCGGTTCACTCAATTCCTCATTTTCAAGTATTACTGTGGTGTAATCGTTGTCAATTTGCATTAATGTATCTATGTTTTGACTTTCATCAAATATAACATTTCTCGATACTACTATTTTCTTAGTTATTGAATTCCAAAGCTGATAACCGACCATTATATTTCGTTCGCGTCTTGGATCAACTTTCCCTAATTATTTTTCTTTTTGTATATGACTATAAGCAATACTACCAAATATTTTAATTACGACAATACACACTACATATCTGCTCTGTCTACATTCTCATATTAGTTACATTACAACTTAGTACTACCAACCTAAAATATTCGGTTAACTCTAACAAAATCAATAAAAGAGAAAGAGATAGGAAGAAAGTAATTCGGGAATTCCTTTAAACATCGAAGGAACGTTGTTTTCTTCAAAACTATCTCCTGAAGAAAAGTCTTTGATAAATTGTGGCACATAAGATGCAACTCGTTCTATCATCCAACACTGAGCCAACTTCAATCCCAAGAAAGGAAGGTTGGCAAGTATCAGTTATTTCAGCTTCTTAATTTATTTAGAGATTATGTAACTATTTCCTTCAATTTGCTGAAAAATTGACCTTGCACACACCAACACATTTATCTTTATCAAACATTACTAATTGATTGTAGCATATTAAGGTAGGCAGTAAAATTTGCTCAGATATTAAGTCTTTTTTCCTCTTGTTTGTACATATTCAACATCTTCTTGCGCAAGCTCGAAATTACTATGTAAATGCTACAGTAAACACTTCTGATTCATAGGTGTTGTTTTTTACCGACTATTACTTGGTGGAGATTTCTGTAGATCTCAGACTATTTCTGGCAAGTTTACAAATTTTGATCCTAATATGCTACAGAATAAAATTCTACAATTTCTAACATATAGCTACATTGAATAGAAACAAAAAAAAAACGCTAGAATTCACCACATTTTAAAACGCGATGTGTGGTATACCTAGACGTTAGAAAATATGTTAACCATCCGTTCCGATGTCTAAACAAGAACGCATCAATTATATGCCATTAATGACAACAGAAATGAAACCGGGAGAGACAGAAAAGTAGAAAAAATCGTAACTTATTGTAGGTCAACACGTCATATGCCGGCAACCGCCTTATCCCTCACACGCTACTCGGGAAGCTCTTTTCTACCCCCAAAAATACAATCCGTAAAGAAACTGCAATAGACGAGAGTTGTATATGTATACGTGTATGTGTGGGGTAGCAGGTCTTACTTCCTTGTAATCAATCATTCGAGTACACACACAGTATTTGGACATATGGTTTCCTGGCTTGCGTCCGAGTCAAAATAGGTAATAAATTTAAAATCATTCGTTTTCGAAAATATTAGATTGAAATGTGCGATTGTAAAGTACATTTTTACAGTCATCCCATCGCGGAGCTATTCCTAGACAGGGTGGTAAAGATTTGTATACACAAGAAAGTGAAGTGAAGCTCACTTGATGCATGCAGGCATAAACAAGTCATAAATTTTAAATGAAAAAAGCACGCGCTCAAGGCGCATACACAGCAGACGTGGGAAATCTTTCTATATAAACAGCTACTAATCATCTTCATCGTCGTCTCGTATGTATATTCTCGAATGTAATGTAATAAATGGTAACGAGAGAAGACGTGTTTGAACCCCGATATGTAAAAAACAGTACTTATATATCTAATCCAAATTTTTAACAATTAACAACAATAATAAACTTTAAATATGATAGAAAAGTTTTAGAAAATTAATGCAATTGCACGTCAATTATTTTAGTAACGAAGGAACTTGGATATTATATTATAGTTTGAAGAGACTTCGTTGTGTATTCAGATACATATAGGCTCTAAAAATATCGTTGTGATTTATATTTAAAGCAAATAGATACTAATGATCCTGTGGTATGCGCCGTCAGTTACAAGTCAAGCGTCATTTTACCCTATCTCGCGTTCGAAATAAATCTACCGTTCAACCCTTCGGAAGTTATTCAACCGTCGAAAATGCTCATTTTACTTGTCTAGTATTGATTATAAATCATTATTCGTAATTAGAGTTTAAAATTTAGATGGTATCGAACAAAAATCTCCTCCAATTGGATTCTTTTCTCTTTTAATCCTGAATACAGAACAAAATAATTATGTTTCAGTAAAATTATGTCACTAGTGGAGCAAATTGACATTTAATATGTGTGTAATGAAAACGTAAACGAGAAAGAAGTCAACAAAACGCTGTACAAATTGTTTTGCATTGTTACTAAATGATGTGCAAAGCCGAACAGTTTACAAAAAAGTTAGCCCAGAAGCATGAGATTTCTAACGCGACCAAGGGTATGGGAAAGAAGACACGTTTACAAAACCGCTGAGATAAGGTTGTAAGCAAGTCCAGATCTATAATTCTGATTCTGCACCGACACTCCGATAATCTGAAAATGAGCAGCCAGAAAAGACTCGTAAATAGTTGGGATGCACAGTAACATCAGAGACCATGATACTGTTGTTGGTGGCCAATTTAAATAAATGGGAAACGCTACATAATAATGTCTGTGAACTTAGCACCTCATTTTTGAAAAAAACAGTTCTAGAGCTCTTGATCAAATTTAAAAAAAGTAAAAATAAACATCGAAAACAGTAGTTGAAAATGCGTGGTGCCAAGTTCACAAAACATAGTAGGAAAAATCGCGATAACATTTAAACTAATTGAGCTCTTCGAGCATTAAAACTTATCCCTAGAAATCTTGAGGTGGTACCCAGAACAAACAAAAAATTAATCAAAATTTCGAAATTTATTTTTTTCTCCTTAATTTTTCTGAGGTACGAAAAATCGCGATAACTTTTAAAGTATCGATGTGAGGGACTTCCAACAAAAAAAATCAAAATTCCGGTTCAAGGTGAACAGTGTGCGGAAAAAATTACTCCCGATCTGCCCACGTGACGCAATATACAGGCTGTTCCAAAATCAGAAACATTTTATCAGAATTTTATATTTTCCGAAATAATTAATAAGAAAGCAAGCTGTTTTATTTCTTACCCATAACTAGCTTTTTATGTAAAAATTGGGATATTTTTATTTAACATCTTAGGTTTTTACGAGTATTCTTATAAGTTTATT
Source organism: Holotrichia oblita (assembly GCA_023690525.1). Classification (NCBI taxonomy): domain Eukaryota; kingdom Metazoa; phylum Arthropoda; class Insecta; order Coleoptera; family Scarabaeidae; genus Holotrichia; species Holotrichia oblita. The sequence goes on along the minus strand of CM043023.1, from coordinate 50,413,746 downwards.
ACCTTCTTTAGTAATTTGGCGAAAAAAAAATTGTTGCACATTGATGAAGTACATTTACTATAATAAATTAATAACATCCTCTAATTTGTTCAACTGTTTAGATTACAGGTATAATATACAATGATAATTTGGTAGAAATAACTTTAATTTGACATAATACAAAAATTTATGGAACTACATTAAGTAGATGCTCATTAACAAAACTTAAACTCAAAAAAATTTAACCAAAACGAAAAATTTCGGAATTTTCCCGGTAGCACCTCAAGAATTCTAGCGATAGTTGTTAAGGAGTGAAAGTCTCACATCGATACTATAAAAGTTCTCGCGATATTTCCTACCTCGACAAAATTAAGGAAAAAAAAAATAAATTTCAATTTTTTTAATTTCTCCCCAACTTCTACGCCACTGGGAAAAGTACGGTTTTGAGACGCCCATTTGAACCGCCAATGTTTTCTACACAAAAATAGTACTGTTGGTCATGACCTCCAATGTTGTTAACGTTTGCTTTTCTTACTTGTTCTAATGTTTTAGTAAAATAAAGCTTTTATTTCAAAAAATTTACCATGTTTTTCAACATAAAAGTTGATTTTTCTCGAAAACGGTCAACTTTAGAGCTCATGACCAACGTACTTTTTTTGTGTAGAAAACATTGGCGGTTCAAATGAGTGTGTCAAAACCGTACTTTTTTCAGTGGCGTAGATGTTGGGGAGAAAAACAACCACTACCTCTTCAAAATCTTCACCAATTATGACTAAAAAAAAAAATTCTGGTACACAACTTAGCTTATTATAAGTAGAAAATGGTTACAAAAGCTGATTTCTTTACGATAAACGGTTTCGTAGATATTTCCAAAAAACGACTTTTTTATATTAAATTTCAACACCCTGTATCTCGAAAATGGTGCAATTGTGGTGGTTCAAATTTTTTGACAAGGTATCACATCCGGAAGTCCTGCGCATATATCATGAAACACCCTATATATACCGGTAGGATCTCTGTAAACGCACGTGGGGACTACGTAACCTATACTTATACATATTCTCCTCCGTCAACCAGAACGATAGATTGATAAGCGTAATATCAGGCTTGTCGGTATCATTTATTTGTGTTAAGTATGAAGTTTGAAAAGAGAATTAAATACCTATGGGCTATCAAACTAAACAACTGTTTTATTTATACACTGAAAACATGTTTTTTTAAAATATAAATGAATTCTTTCCATAAATATGAGTTTTTTTTAATTTCTGACTAACTAGTAATAGCCAAGCTAAACAAGCTGTGCAAATAAGTTCGCTAAGACTGCAGGAAGTTGTAGTGGGGACACAGACACGCCTCCATCGTTGCTTTAGCAGAGATCTTACCGGTATATAAAAGGAAGTAAGTCTACTACCTGTAAATGGCTCAGGAGATGGCCCGAATAGGTTTGACTTGCTGTAACTAAAGCTGTGGCGTATGATGATAGAAAATCCTGGTCTCTGAATCCATCATTATAAGCTCTAGGAAGTTCGAAGGAATACGATAATACCAGCTTGAAAATCAAAGTATATTCGCTGCCAGTACTATAAATATAGGATGTTGGCACTCCTGAACACGATCTAAAATAGGACCTATAACCCGTACATTTGCCATGATGCGAACCTAGCCACCCCAATTGGATCCTTCGAGAACATCGATAACACCAACACCACAACAATTTAATTATATTCTTTCGAAACACGTGTCCCGATTAGTTAATTAAACGTTGTGGTAATGGTGTTACTGAAATTTTATCTCTATCTTACCAAAATCCACGGTGCTTGAAATCACACTGAATTTGATCTTTGTTTATTACTTGAAGATCGATCTTAAATATATCTCACACGTATTCACATTCGTCAGGTGTTACGAAGAAACGGTTACCAAGAAGAATTATACGAGATAGTGACATATTATTTCGACGGTCACGGCAAAGCCGTCCGATGATTATTGCCCTCACAGCGACAATCGATCAATCACCATGGCCGGCGATTTTGTCTTGAGCATTGCATCGATGTGTATCGCTAAATTAAAAAATTTAGCGAGGTAATAAGTGGCCTAACTTATTATAACAGGAGAATTTATGCAACTGTGTTCCAAAAAAACTAGAAGACTAAAGGAGGAATTTATACACTTGAGAAAGTTTCAGCAAACTATAATGTCTCAAGAAATTAAAAGCGCTGGTCCCTTATTGTATTTACTCAATCTATAAACGACAACATATCTAGATATATATTCCAGTAGCACACGCATATTCAACAGATATTAACGCCGTACACAATGTTTTCTAGTTGTGCCCGGTTGCATCCAAAACAAACACAAAACAAGCAAACAAAAGGAGCACGCTGCTCCATAGGAAACATTCATCTGCCTTAACGACTTCGAAATGATATTTATTTTTATAGACGTGCGCGACATAAAAACTAACGGCGACGATTGATATCCAGTTTAGCTTCAAAGATTTTTTCGAAAGCCAACAAGACGGGCCACGCGCTTTTTTCCCAACTGAATGGATAATAGTCGAAACGTTGTAGACGGTTTGCCGGTGTTATTATCCAGTCATTACGTAAAAAGAGGACGGTGCGACGGTCCGGGCAAAAATTAATCGTTTTTTAATTACCTAGCAGACATTTGCCGGTTTTTTTTCCTCTTGTTGTTGTTTGTTGTCTTCGTTTAAATATAGAAATTGTCGTTGTGAAGATGTAAATTAGAATTCGTGGAAGTATTCGTGATTATTATTATTACAAAGGAAAAGTATTTATGAAGTGGGTCAAACCTAAGCAAAAAATAGAATTTTTGAAATACTTACATCGGGTGTCCAATCGATCGATTCAAATTTCGAAAATTAGAATTGACAAAAAGTTCTTGTTTTAATAGATGCCTCACCCGGTTTTGTTCTGAATACAAAATAAATGAAAAAATGTCGTATTGTTTTCTGTAATAAAAATTGTCAGTGTATACTAAAGTTTGATTTGGCGCCACTCTCTTTTAATAATATTTAATGAAATATGATGGACATGGGCATGGACATGGACCTACCTATATTTACAGGCAGATTTAGTAATATTGCACAAATTTTTCAGGTCAAAAATAAATAAAGACTCCAAAAAAAGCTGCATTTTCGAGATTGTTTTGAATGAAGCAACTAATAATACAATATTTTTAACCTGTCCCATTTTATTTAGTGCTTGATTTAGTTTACGAAAGCAAAAATAGAAATCAAACATTTTCTCGTTTGCAAAACATTGCAAAAATTTGCTTTGTAGAGTAGAAGTACCAAAGGGGCTAAGTGCCATTTGCGAGATTTTGATTTATTAAAACAATAAAAACATCCTAAGTGCCAATGTTAATTGTTGGGCCCTCCATTTGGTACAGGATCAGTAGTTGTCAATCTCAAAATATTTCTATAATAGTCTTTGTGGTCTTCATCTTCCAAAAAGGATGGTGTCATTGTAATTTTTCTTTTCCTCTTTTCAGGCGTTAACGGTCCTCCATGGTGATACATTACTATATATGTCTTTTACTTTGATGCTGAAAGGAGAGTCTTGTTGTATTTTCAAGCAAGTTGCTTTCGTTATATTTTCACTTAGATGTACCCAGCCAAGCATCAGCTACCGTTTTGATATCCCAAAATCCACAAACTCCTGCATGTTCACAACTTGAAACGGAGGATTGGGACAATTTCGTGAAGATCTTTTAGTGCGAATGTTTTCATTACTTTTTTACGCTTTTCAATGAGAGCAAAGTCACTATTGCTAGGCATAAAGCTATGCCCACTGACAAGAAACTTGTCAGCATCTTTCTAAAGCAACTATACCTATAGACATAGCAGCAGCTCCATCTAATACTATTGCTGTAAGGCAAACGGTTGCACGTGGTACATAGCGCCTTTTCAAGGACATTGGCGATGGTACTTAGCACCTGAATATGAAAAAATTTTAAAATATATGATTTTGGCAGTTAGTCATTTTTTTACTGCCACTCTACAATTGTTTTATACAACGATTTTGTTAAAGAAACTTAAATTTTTTTCCGACAATTGTGACAAACTTGGTATTAATGCTCTTCGACTTAAGTAATCAATTTCGAATTGAACTCCTAACAGTGGAGGGGAGGCGGGGGGAGGAGGGGCAAGAGGTAGCAAAGTTTGAGCATGAAAAAAATATATGTTTATGGTCAAATTCGTTTGAAAATTGGTGTTAATATTCTTTGACAAAATTAATGAAACAACAGTTCATCGGCGCTTTTTAAATTAAAAACAGGGTGTGGCAAAAATTTGTACGCGAAAGAATATTTTTATGGTAAGCTAGATAGTAGCTAGTTGTTCGACACATTTGATGAAGCACGCTTTTCGGCGTTTTAAAATCCAACCCCTGGGAGTGCGGCATAGTTACTATGCATGAACAATGGTCATGACAACATATAAACTTGATTAAAATGGAAGTTTTTGATCATTTAGACAGACCTACGGATTCAGCATGAGCCCATTTATGCCAATACAATAACGCGAGATAGTGAGTATGAAACGTTGCAATTGATGTAGGCTGCATCTTCCTCTCTCTTCTAAATTGTACCATTGGAGATATTTATGAAACCATATTTGCTTTATTTCCAAGTTGGCCGCTGTAATTGTGTGTATTCATTTCGACTTCTTCTTTAGGAATTGGTGGTGTAAAAAAATTATTTCTTCGGGTATCTCACTTAATCTTCGTTCTTCTTCGGCTAAATCAGTAATTTCTGCCGAGAAACAGAGAGTGAGAGAGAGAGAGTGAGCTACGGTACGTTCTGAGTGCTGTTCTAACCAGATAATTAACTCTTGATTATAGAATGAACACACAGGTAAGCGTATCAGGGTACAAAAATTGGCAGTATGACATCCAATAGGAAATGTGTTAATAATGGTGTATCACAGGGCCTAGTTTTGGGACCGCTATTGTTTTTACTGTATATTAATGTCATTATAGAGTCTTTTAAATTTATTTGCAGATGCTACATTGCTCAAGTATAACAGACAAAATAAATGGCCTCTTTCTGAGGTAAAACACCTCCTCACCAAACAGTAATAAAAAATAAACTACTTGATCACAACAAGTTAGAGCTAAGATGTCTTACGAGCCTTCTGACTGGCCACTGTCCTCTAAAAGATACCATGGAACAACCTTAACACCTGTACAAATCCTCGGCGCCCAAACTAGTCCTGAGATTCGTCAAGAACATTGAAATAGAAGGGTACTGATGGGATAGGGTAATCAAACTACATTAATAAATCGCAGTGAGGAGAGGTGCTTGGATCATAAACGACCTGCCAGCAATACAATACAATCCTCCATTTAATTTAAACAGGAAAGCAACGTTTGGCGGTAATAAAAAGCACCAAATTTAAAAAGGTTTAAGAACAATGTTTTATACGTTATGTTGTGCATATTGTTATCATTCAATAATCTATCTTGTAATCACTACCTTATTAAGATAATGAAGTAGGAATTCTTATACTTCTTCTCTTATCCTTATACCTTTTCAAGTGTCGGATGTTGGTTCCGGTTCTTCTACCCACTTTTTGCACTCTTTTCTGTCTCTCGTTATTGCTTTCAGTTTTTTCCCTTTCGCTCCCCCAGTTCTCTTATCTGATCAACACATCGTCTCCTAGGTCTTCATCACCAATTTTCAAACGAAATTGACCATAAAAATATATTTTTGTCATGCTCAAACTTTGCCAGCTTCTGCCCCCCTGTTAGGAGTTGAATTCGAAAAAAAAAACACCGAAGCATCTGTTTGATTACTTGAGTCGAAGAGCATTAATACCAAGTTTGGCACAATTGTCGGAAAAAAAAATCGTTGTATAAAACAATTGTAGAGTGGAAGTACCAAAGGGGTTAAGTGCCAAAATAATACCATCGCCTATGTCCTTGAAAAGGACATTACACCACGTCCAACCGTTTGCCTTGCAGCAATAGTGTTAGATGAAGCTGGGGCTATGTCTGTAGCTAGTTGCTTTAGAAAGGTGCTGACAAGTTTCTTGTCAATGGGCATAGCTTTATGCCTAGCAATAGTGACTTTGCTCTCATTGAAAAGCGTAAAAAAGTAATGAAAGCATTCGTACTAAAAGATCTTCACGAAATTGTCCCAATCCTCCGTTTGAAGTTATGAACATGCACAAGAGTTTGTAGATTTTGGGATAACAAAACGGTAGCTGATGCATGGCTGGATACATCTAAATATAACGAAAGCAACTTGCTTGAAAATACAACAAGACTCTCCTTTCAGCATCAAAGTAAGAGACATATATAGTGAGGTATCATCATGGAGGACCGTTAACGTCCTTGAAAAAGGAAAAGAAAAACTACAATGCAGAGACACCATCCTTCTTGGACGATGAAGACCACAAAGGATATTATAGAAATATTTTGAGATTGACAACTACTGATCCTGTACCAAATGGAGGGCCCAACAATTAACATTGGCACTTAGGATGTTTTTATTTTTTTAATAAATCAAAATCTCGCAAATGGCACTTAGCCCCTTTGGTACTTCTAGTTTACAAAGCAGATGTTTGCAATGTTTTGCAAACGAGCAAATGTTGATTTTTATTTTTGTTTTCGTAAACTAAATCAAGCACTAAATAAAATTGGACGGGTCAAAAATATTGTATTATTAGTTGCTTCATTCAAAAAAATCTCGAAAGTGCAGCTTTTTTGGATAAGTCTTTATTCATTTTTGACCTTTGACCCTTTTTTTAACCAAAACTACCCTGGTCCATGTCCATGCCCATGTCCATCATATTTCATTAAATGATATTAAGGGAGAGTGGGACCAAACCAAACTTTAGTATACACTGACAATTTTTATTACTTTTACTTTTCTGTCAATCGTCATTGCCTTTCATTTCTTCTAAGTTTTTTCCCTTTCTTTCCCCCAGTTCTCTTATCTGATCAACACATCGTCTCTTAGGTCTTCATCTTCTTCGAGTAACCGGTCTCCATTGTTTTTCTCGTGATTCTATTCGTCTTCATTCTTACTATATGCTTTACTATACTCGCTATTGGTTCTTGGTTTGTTATTTTCCTGATGTCCTCGTCCTTGATCCTATCCCATTTTGTTTTCCCCGCTATTCTTCTTAGATGTTTCATCTCCATTGCATTTATTCTGGACTCATCTTTGTTGCTCAATGTCCAGTTTTCACATGCATGTGTTATTGTACTGTAAATTTGCATTTTTGTCTCCATATTAATATCCCTCTGTCCGAGGATTGTCTTATTTAATGAATAGTATATTCTTGTCGGTTTATTAACTCTACTAACTAACTATTATTAATAAACGGAACTAGGAATTAAATTATATTATTCTGGCCTTTTCTTTCATGTACATTAAACTCAAAACTAAAATGTAAAAATCATATTATCATGCTTTGCAGAATATTTTCTGATATTTTTTAAGCATAATATAAGAGGGTACCTATATTTAAAAACCTCCTTTTTCCCGTGATAATCTTATCGCGATTTTTAGCATGCTAAGATTACGTTAACGTTTCGAGCACTCCATCCCGGAATGATTTACTGCTGTAGGAACATAGTGGGCCATGTGTTGATGTTTAAAATCTCGCAGGGAAATAACTTCCACAGCTATGGAATCGTCTGCGCCAGTTCGTAGTTTACCACCGAATCACATCAGAGCTCCTAAAAATGTTTACTTTCCTTCGTTACATTAACAAACACGTATTACTTGAACGTACACTGAGCTGTATCGGCTCCAGAAATAATAAATAGGTGGATTTTTTTAGTTTATGTATTTGTATTACACGCACATTCATTACCGTATACATATCTATATAGGTAGGTAATATTTTATTGAATATAATTAACCGGCCGACAGATCGGTTTTACGAACATTTTAAGAGTTGCTGATGATGTGCATTTGCCCATACTTGTGACGAAGGCGTATAAGGTGATGCATGGTGGTTTAGGGTCATCAATTATCCGCAAAATGTGTTTACTGGGACCACCCTTAAGTTAAGGAAAGTGAACGAGCGCAGACACACTTCATGTATATGTAGATAATGTAGGTTATATCTTTATGAGATATTAGGGTATTAGGGATTGCTTACCTAGATTGTAACACTTTGCTAATAGTCTTTCAATATTTATTTTTCCTCTTCTAGTGAGACAAATCTGTTCGTTATTTCCTTTTCAAAACCAGTTCAGTCGATCTCCCACAATTTTCCACCTTTCCTTCCCATGAATGTTGAATTACCTCGTTTATTTCCTTATTCAATTTATCATCTTCTATAACTGCTTCCAAATACTTAAAATAATCTGCTTGTTCAATTCGTTTCCTATCCCCAGTCTTATATCACGCGTTTTATTACCCATCTTCTCTTTTATATTCAGCATAGTGTACTGTTTCTTTAATCTAAGTTGCTTTAGTGTGCCATAGAATAGTTTTTGATCCTCCCATTTTGTGTCCAACATTCTTGCATGACTTTCCGGAAATCGAGAAGCTTTTTGGCAATGTTTTTACTGATACTTTATTAAAAACTTTTGTAAAACATTCTCCAACATTATATGGAAATAGTTTTTTAATTTATAAGGTGCATTATTTTTATCATCTAAATAAGGACAATTTTTCCAGTTTTTCTTTTGAAAATTACTTCAGCAAGATAATAGATTACACATAATCATTTAAATCAATTATTGAAAGAAATAAGGATAAGCTTAAATTTAAACACAGATCTGGAGCTTTATATAAAATAGCCAGAATTACTGTAAAAAATACAAAAAAATAATTTATAATAAATTAAATCTCATTCTAAAGCTGACTCATACTGCCTTATTCAGAGCGATGTTTTCAAAATACAAAATTTTATAATAAATAATGACTCTGTTGTACTGCTGGGACAAAGGTTTACGGAAAAGGAACTCAACAGAAGAGACTTCAATACCATTCACTGACCACAGCCCTCGGAGGTATCAACTGAAGAAGATGGTTCAGCCGCCTAACCACTGCGGCTATTGACCCGTTTAATTTTGTAATTTTCATTTATGGGTCTAGATGGCCGGAGCTACTACACTGCCTTTCTTGTCTCTTATATTCAGTTCTTTGCCAGTTTATGCCCAAAATCCTGCCATGACTTTTTTGGCATATCAATCTCGTTTTTTTTTTGTATTCTTTATAATATTCTTTCTTGTATTTAGATATCTTTTCCGTTTCTCTTCATTGCCTTTTACACGTGCTTGCTTTGCAGTAGCCCACCACTCGATTCTTCTGGCGTTAATATTTGTAGTTTTGGTTTTACCATCAATATATTGATTTTCAGATGTTCCCATTTTTCCTCTAGGTTGTTGTAGGTTGCTCCGCAAGCATCCTATGGCAGTCAAGTACCACCTCAGAATCAAATCTGATAGCCTGAAGTGCTCTTAGAGCGGCCTGGCTGTCAGATAGGAAAGTCCTCCAAGCTGATGGCATTGCTATTGGGTTCTCCATTCTCTCCAAATTCCAATTGCCGTGCCGTTCGGCGTTTTAGAAGTATCCACAAACTAGCGCGACAATCCTCGTCTCGATATGCGAACGTGGACTTTGGCAGTTTCTTTCTTACTGGAGATGTCTACATTGTATCCCCTACTGAAACCGAAAATGGGCGCGATCTTGTCTGCCCTTACGGGCAGTGGTGCCGTCTATTCGATGTAGATGGATATGCTGGTCTGATCTCCCATATATCTACTACATTTTGCTTTAGAAGTCCCTAAGGCTGCCTCCGACCACAATACGAGCTGCAGCCGAGGGAGCCCAAGGATCGTCTCCTTGGCCCACAATCAGCGTTGAAAACAGGGCTCCCGTGACACCTACCGAGGCAATCCTCTGGACCTTGCTATGTGCACTAATATTTTAGAGCAAAAAATGGTCGGGCACTGGGGTTTGGAGAGTTACCTCCTTCGAGTGAAGGACTGTTCAAATATGACAATCTACAATCTTAGAAAAAGACCTGAAAAACCATAGAGCGTGGTTCAGATAGGTAGTGTATTAGGCACCATCCCTTGCTCTGACATCAAAGTCGTAATAGAATAAATAAAAAAATAAATATACCTTTAAAGAAACAAGATCATTTCCTACATATTAACTTTTTTTAATGTGGTGGGTGCTTAGTTGCAGTGACTCCGTAAACTGTATCGCTTGTCTGGCTATCACTGCAACTCTCGCGGTGTAGCTTTTGTGTGTGTATGTTGTGTTCAATTGTCTTTGTGACAGCATCATATCGCCTTTTATGATGCCGCGCTGTTAATCACTTTGCTCCCAACAGCGAATGGCAAGTCGATCCGGGATTAAACTCCAGAGAATTGAACCCCGGCGCCTATCGTCCTCTCACAACAATAGTCAGCCGCCTAACCACTGCAGCCATCGACCCGTTGACCCGCTGATTAACAAGACGAACCCACTGACATCGATAACAATATATCACCAATCAGAAATCAGCGCAAATTGAGAGCAATCTGTCGTAATTTAAGGTGTCAAAGATCTTACTGAAATCCACCAACACCCTTCCCTTGTTTGTTCTTTTTCTTGTGTTCCCCAGTATGTCTATATTATGTTGGCCCATTTCCTGAATTAAAAGATATTTTTTTTAAATCCTATTAACTGCGCCAGAAAATTTAACACTTTGATTCTGCGTTGATACAAAGATAGGAATTAATTTTGCCTGTATCATTTTTTTAATCTCGATTTAGGACGGTTATTCCAATCTAGTACATTTTTAAGAATTTGTTTTTATCATCGATTTAAAGTACAAAAGCACTTAGATTTACAGAGCATTACACTAACACACACGCATACAAGAAAGAATACGCCTTACAGTACGGATATAGTAGCTAGTATATGTGTCGTTAAGTCATTATAAGGTGCGAATGAAAAGTCGAGAATTTACATCTTTTCGGGGATTTCAGACGGCTTTAAAATAGAAAGTACTTCGTAAATACGGCGTGGAAAGTGCCCCCGTGTGAATTAAAACGCTTTTAGAAGACAAAGATAGCTACAAACTTACGCGCACGTGTGTGTGTACGTGTGTGATTCCAATATTGGACCCGATGAAAAATATGTGATGTTACTTTTTTTTTTATGAACGCTGTTGTAGCTTTTTACCATGAAAGTGGGGTTATTTTGAATCTATATTGCTTCGCTGCTTGCCCTCCCCTTTTATTCTTAGTAAAATTTAAATATATTTTGATTAATTTCAATCATCAAAGGAATAGCTCTAACAACGTGACGGATCTAATCAAACATTGGCAACAATAGATCCCGGAATCGCTTGTATATTGTTCTTAGAACTTATATAAAGTATAAAAACGAAATCGTCCGATTCTTCCATCGACTTAAAGTGAAGGAGAAAAAGAGGGAACTACAGTTTTAATGTCGTATCATAAACGTTTTCTGAGGTCGTATTCACCAAGAGCAATAACGTACGAAACACTAAACACTCTATAACAGCAAATCAAATCGATGTTCGATCGTAAAATCTTAAAAATAGCCTTGTAGCATCAGCAGAACATCACACATGGACACCAAGAGAACACAAGTAACCTCTCTATATAATCCTCTCAGATGTTTTATAGACTAAAACAAATGATCGTTATTAAAACGGTTTTATGAATGGCATCAAAGTTATTTTCCGCAGTCAAGTCTATTAGCCTGTGAGTCCTTTCAGGAGAGTATGGCGTCGGGAAAAAGAAATCAGTCTCTTTCGAAAATAGGGACTAACGTTTATTGTGTCAGGCTGCGTTAATTTTCGTAATGCCCGTAAATTCTGAGGTGCAAGGAAACATCCTTTGTAGTTTCTCTCCGTAACTGTTTCGCACAAAAGAAACTAAGCCTGCCTGTAATACGGATGTGTCTTTCTTTTTAATTCTATTCTAGTAGTTTTAGTATGTACGAAATTATATATCGGAAGCGTTTTAAAATGTGTTAAATCGGGGTGGTTTCAACGTTGTATATTACTCATCTTTATTGTGGTGTTTGCTCTGTACTGTTTTGTGTTGAGATTTAACGTTACAACCGATTATTTTAAAATTATCTGAAGTAATGACTGTAATAATTTTAAAAGTCCACGGTTAGTAAGCTTGTTTAAATTGTGGAAATTGTTTAAAGCTGTTTTTATTACCAGAATGAGTTTATTTCGATTATGTAAATAGGCAGTTTCATTCAAATAACTCAACGAATTACGAGGGCGACCTGAAATGTTTATACATTTTTTAAAACGGTCCTCCAATCTCTTCAACCCGTCGAAAAAGTAAGATATGTTTCGAAGTCTGCAAAATAATCATCTATAGCGGCGATGACCTCCTCATTTGAGGCAAATCACTTTCCTGCCAGCAATTTTTTCAGGTTTGGGAATAGAAAAATCCGGTGAATATGGAGGATGAGACACTAATTCGTAGAGCAACTCATTGCACTCATCCAATGCGTTGTCGTGGTGCATAGTCGATGAGGATTCAATCTTGGGCATCCCAAAAAAATGGTCGCTATGATCTTTCCGGCCGATGGAACGGTCTTTGCTTTCTTCGAAGCTGATTCGCCCAGAAAAGTCCATTGCTTCGACTATTCTTTGATCTCCGGTATGTAGTGGTGGATCCAAGTCTCATCCACGGTTAGACAGTCCTCCGAAACGGTCATCCGATTTCGTTTTTGCTCCGGTGCGAGCACCCATCGCGCACCGAAAGCTTTTTCATGCTCAAAAATAATCATCTATAGCGGCGATGACCTCCTCATTTGAGGCAAATCTCTTTCCTGCCAGCAATTTTTTCAGGTTTGGGAATAGAAAAATCCGGTGAATATGGAGGATGAGACACTAATTCGTAGAGCAACTCATTGCACTCATCCAATGCGTTGTCGTGGTGCATAGTCGATGAGGATCCAATCTTGGGCATCCCAAAAAAATGGTCGCTATGATCTTTCCGGCCGATGGAACGGTCTTTGCTTTCTTCGAAGCTGATTCGCCCAGAAAAGTCCACTGCTTCGACTATTCTTTGATCTCCGGTATGTAGTGATGGATCTAAGTCTCATCCACGGTTAGACAGTCCTCCGAAACGGTCATCCGATTTCGTTTTTGCTCCGGTGCGAGCACCCATCGCGCGCCGAAAGCTTTTTCATGCTCAAAAATAATCATCTATAGCGGCGATGACCTCCTCATTTGAGGCAAATCTCTTTCCTGCCAGCAATTTTTTCAGGTTTGGGAATAGAAAAATCCGGTGAATATGGAGGATGAGACACTAATTCGTAGAGCAGCTCATTGCACTCATCCAATGCGTTGTCGTGGTACATAGTCGATGAGCATCCAATCTTGGGCATCCCAGAAAAATGGTCGCTATGATCTTTCCGGCCGATGGAACGGTCTTTGCTTTCTTCGAAGCTGATTCGCCCAGAAAAGTCCACTGCTTCGACTATGCTTTGATCTCCGGTATGTAGTGGTGGATCCAAGTCTCATCCACGGTTAGACAGTCCTCCGAAACGGTCATCCGATTTCATCTTTGCTCCGGTGCGAGCACCCATCGCGCGCCGAAAGCTTTTTCATGCTCAAAATTTCGTCTAGGATATGGCCAACGCGATCTTATGCTATCTCTTTCAGCTTCAATCGGCGATCGGTTAACATAATAACAAGCAAGCAATAATAACTAATAAACAAGCAACAATAAGCAAATGATTATTACTAAACTTAAAAGGAAACTTGTTAAAGGAAGAAGGAAAATGGCGCGTTTCAGTCATTGGATACAGATAACTGCATCCAAGTCTTTTCTTCCAATCAACCATAAGAAAACAAACAAACAAAACAGACAGATATCAGAAGAAAACAGCAAATTGTGCTACGCAGCTAACAATGATAATGTTGAAAATACATTAGAGCTCACTAAGTGTATAAAACAATAACAACAAAGGGTATAAAACAATAGCAACCTCATCCAGCTCTCCATATCAAGCCAAAAAATTTTCTTTAATTTAAATGAAACGACCAAAAATAAGCCTTAAGCACGCATTTTGCAGTTTATGAATTCTTTTCTTGTTAACACAATCAAGAAACGAGCCATACACCAAACAACAGTAATTAAATCTACTCAAAATGAAAGCATTGCATAGTACAATTTTGATTCTTTTATCCAATAAATGACGATTGCCATAAATAATCCTCATACTAGTATAACATTGCTTTAGTAAATTTAATGCTTAAATTTTAAAGACCAATCTAGAGTGACACCCAGATTCTTGATAGTAATCAAGTAATCAAGGTCATCATTAATAATATGTAATATGAGAGATAAATTTGGACATCATCAGCAAAAAAATGTATAAAACAATATTTAATAAACGTACAAAATCTGGCTATATATATGGAGAAAAGAAGAGGGCCAAGTATGGAACCCTGGGGCACTCCAGACGTAATGGCCAGGGGTGAGGACACCCGCCCAGACAATCTCACAGATTGTAGACGACCGGATAAATAATTTTTAACAAGTAAACACGATTTATCAGATGAACCCATATATAATGCATAAGAGCCACCATAATCGCCGTTTCGAACGCCACTGGAGAAATCCAGAGCAACCAATATCGTGATCATACCCACGTCATTTGCTCGCACCACATCGTCCACAATTTTCAAGAGAGCGGTCTCACAGCTACACCCAGATCGAAATCCGGATTGAGTTGCAGGCAACAGTCTATTGGTATTAAAAGATGTTCACGCAATTGCGATTCAATAATCCTTTCGAAAACCTTTGAAACAGTTGGCAATATACTAATTATGTCTTTAAATTCAGCTGGAGCGCTTTTCTTAGGCACAGGAGTAACAGCAGAGTAAACGGATTCATTAATATAAAAGTTGATAATATGGCAGATAACATCATGAATCTTGTCGACCATTTCATCGTTGGACCATATTATCATCGGTTTTTGGGCGTCCAGTGTGTGGTTCGTCGCTTGTGCTTGTGCAGTCATGTTTGAACTCGCTGACCCAGAAGCTCCCCCGCTTATAAAATTAGACAAATCTGATTCACTTTTCTCCTTTTTCGTAATCTGAATACCATCCAAAACATTGACGTCAGCATTCTCATCATGTTCAGAACTGCAGTCTATATTAGATTCGCTGCCAGTTTTGTTCTCTAGCTATTCTCTTATTTCTAGTCATCTTTTGTGGCTTCTTCACATTGGAAGGACTCGGCTGCTCTTCTGATACCTTTCCTTTTACAGCCTTGTTCTTGCTTATTTCACTTTCATCAGTCATGAACTTTGTTGAACCTGCAGGAGATTTGCTTTTGAAATGGGGTTGTTTATTATTCATGACTGATATAAACATTAATTGGCTGAATAACATCCCTATAATGAACAGGAAGCGACTGGGAATTACCCTGTCCTCTCGCTGGAGATAGTGTCCTTTCTCGTTGTCTGAAAATCACAAAAAATCTGACGATCACAAGGACACAGCTATGGCAGCTCCTAAATAAGCTTTGTCTAATAATTATCCTATCTGATAAACAGAAACGTTCCTGCCAACATGATTTTTGAACCAAGTTTCAATCTCTTGAGAGTAGTAGGTTTTGCTCGATGATAATGTCTAAATAACGAGTGTACGCGTACCTAATGACCATCGCTTCGTATACTTGATAAAGTGGCCAAACCATTTTTAGTAAATAAATGCTGCTGTAACTATCCTGAAGGATGGCATCCTGCTATGATTTCCGGTGATGCACCATCCAGTAGCACCACTTTAAAGTTCGTGCGTGGAAATAGTAACATAGGCAGAATAAATCGCAACCAGTCACCATTGCAACAAGTGGTCTCCTCTCCGCTGAAGTAATTGCACCAACCTACCTTTTGCCTTTTAACGAAAGTGTCCCAGCATGTTTGGACTGGACGTTGGTTAACCCCGTCTCATCAGCATTAAGATATTCTTTTGTTAGTTTACTTTTTGTCGATTTGTCCTTTCCGAAACGTCAAATCGAAGTCCCCTGCTACACGTCAATGACCTACATATATAAGCATTTAAAACGTCTGTATGTATAAAACTAAGCATATAAAGTAAAACTTTTTTGGTCGAGTCGAATTAAATTAGTAAAGACAAGAGTAAAAGAAAGACATTTATGGAAGTGTTATATAGCCAGCAGAATTGTGAGAATGAGCAATAAGAAATGAATGCTGCAAGAGAGTCGTTTTTGCTTAGAAAATCAAAATTTCAATATGAATATGTTTCTACTGCATACAGTAATGGTGTACATCCAGAAAGATTGCAAAAGTTTTTGAATTGATTTTGACACTTATTTGACATTGACAGTTAACAGCTCGTTTTTCATTTTTTTTTAAGTATTAGGACCTTAAACTGACGGTTTATGGACGATCAATTAACTCCGAAAACAAGCAACTATGATACAGTCGAATATATTTAACATCGTTTTTTTTTATAGAAATGGCCATACAATTTATTAAAAAAGTACATTTATGTGAAGTTAGGTTTTATTTTTATATTCAACTTTATGTTATTTATAGTTTCAATATTGACACATTACCTATACGTCAAAAGTTGACGTTATTTGACATTTATAAATGACATCAGTTGGCGTCAGTAAAATATAACGTCATATCGACTAACTGTTGAACTGTATTTGTTATTAAATAATGTTTACAATAGTTATTTCAAATTCTTTTAAAGCTAATAGATGAATTTATCATCAAATAAATATTACAATAAATGATACTTGTCGATAGGTGCGCCATCTCTGGACCAACTGCTTTAATTATAAGATGTAACTGTAATAGAATTATTTACAGAATTCTTCTAATCTATTGAAGATTATTTTAAATAAAAATAAATAAACATAATAATACAGTTTACAAACTAATTATGATGAGTTACCACAACACATTAATCTTTAAAAAAAACATAAAAAAAATACCAACTTACTAACTTTATCGATTAATTTCTTTCGCTGCATACTGCTTCAGATTCATGGGATCCTAATCAGTGGTTTTCAATGTTTTGTCCTCAAAAATTACATACATACGTTCGCATTTTGCAAAGCTCGAGGCACTTCTCTATACACATATGCAAGCATACAATATGGTGAAGGACTTTATAGACGTCGAAAATTGTATCGACCTTATAATATCTGAACAGACACTTATTTTACCTTTTCAAAGCTAAGAAGGTAACCCGTCCTCTTCTCTTCGTCTCGCTATTATTTCTACCTTGTACAGATACTGTTTTCATAACTGCTAGCCTGATCGAATATGGAAACTTCCATCGTTAAAAACGGTGACGTAAGGTTATTTCAAACAAACCTCATTTTCGGATATTTCAAAATAGGCGCTCCTGATTACAGGAATCTGTTTTATCTCCTGTCAAAATCAAATGATTTTATTGGTACTCCTGATAAATCTAACCTCATTTTCGTATTGTTGATTGTTGATGAAGTTAATTTGTGATGGATAACGTCGAGAAAAGCCCTGGAATGCAAGCGATTGCTACGATGAACGAGATAAATAAAGAAATCGTGTTCAGGAAACCTGTCGGTGTTCCCAAACGACGGAAGAATCAAAACGTTTTAGATGAAGACACTTATGTCGAGGTAAGTTGAATTTGTCACCGATACAAGAACTTGAAAGGTTTATTTTGTAACCGATGATCAATTTTTAGGAGCTTGGTAAAATTATACAACGCGATTTCTTCCCTGATTTAGAGAAGTTACGTGCACAAAATGAGTATTTGGAAGCGATGGAGAAAAACGATTTAATTAAATTGAGGGAGTTGTATGCTAAATACAGCGGACCTAGAAGGCCCACACACAGGAGTATGTAATTATCAATTTTAATTGAAACTCATTCATAGTAATTTGATTTTAATTTATATATCTATTTGTAGTACCTAGTCCAGCCACTTTCAAACTCCAGCTAATATACACAATTAGCAGATGCCACCACCTACGACAGCATCAACGGAGGATAAATTAGAAGAAGCTTCTCAAAATAAAGCGGAACCGCGATTAAGTTTAGACCAATTTTTAAACGCGAATACATCGCAGGATAATTTAAGTTTTGAAGAATTAATGGTTGAATCGGAGGCGAAACATCGACAAAAATACTCGTATCTGTATAACGAAGAGGAGAAGAGCGAGCGAGAGGTGCAGGAAATGTTAGCGTTACCTTCGATCGAGAAACAAGCCGCTTTACCTGAGAAGAAATTCGTCGTCGATACATGGAGTTATAAAAATCGAATTATATCATGTATGTTCCGGACGGTGTGGATTTAACTAGAGAGGAGGAGCTTGAACTGCATAAGAAACGTAAAGAGATCGTTTACGGGAATACGAGGTTGACGCAGAATCCGTTTAATGAAAATCAAAGTAAAGAGACGATATGCGAGTTGGCAAAATCGCAGGCAAAGGTAAATTTAAATTATTATCTATATACCTATATTATAGAAATAATATTAATTATTTTTTTAGGTTTTAGATGGGAAAATAGGTGTCGATGGGAAAGAATTAATACAATCGGACACTCCGAAAATTAACGGGTTTAGCTTCGTTAGAACTCCATCGCCTAATCCTGGTGTAGCCGAAAGTCCTTTAATGACGTGGGGTGAAATAGAAGGTACACCGTTTCTGTCTCGATGGGGGAGATACCCCTTTACCGAGGTAAGTATTTGTTTAATTTAAATAAAAAATTGTTTATTTGAGCTAAAAATTATTTTAATTGAAATAGATCTCAAGGACCTTCGTTTAAAATGGCTGAACCACCTCGAAGAGAACAGATCGCGTTAGCTTTGGCTGAGAAAGTCGGTGTTAGGCATCGGGATGAGAAAAAGAAAGCTATGGATGCTGCTAGGAGACATTTCGCTTCGTAAGTGTCTAATTTAGTGAAATTTAAGCTTGTCGATAATTTTTGTTCTATTTGTAGACCTTCACCAAGGCCTTCCTCTTCGACTATTGATCGATTAGCGACTATGTCTCCCGCAGCAAGGAAATTAGCTACGACTAAGCTTCGAATGTCCTATTCTCCTTCGAATTTAGCCTCTAGGTCGGTGTATTCTCCAAGTCCTGTACCGAGGAGTAAAACACCCAGTACACCACGGTCTGCTATCACTCCCAAGCTTAATTTAGGTATCCGAAAATCTGCTGATAATCTAACTGATGATTTGTTAAAGATAAATTTGCCGAAGCGGCAGAAAGCTTCAGATTTTTTTTAATTATGTACATAAATGATATGCTAGTTAATTAATTTTCGTTTGTAATATAGTGATTTAATGTAAATATATTAAAATGTAAATAGTTTATATATTTAAAAATATATTTTGTAAATAAAGGAATAATGTAAGTTGTAGTTGTGTATTGCTTTAAGAATCCTCTTGAGCCTAAGCATAATCAAAAAACAATTCGTACCACAATTGCTGGTTCCACACATTTTCACTTAAGCTTCTTGTTGTCCCTTTTTTATCACCTTCCTTCTTTTTCTCAAAGTTCTTGTTCCTTGTTTGCTTTTTTCTTTTCCAGCATTTGGGTTGTCTTTTTAGTGTTAGTAGGAACACCTCTACCTAATTTCTCTTCAGGTTTAATCTTCATCTTAGCAGCAGTTAATCTCGATGATAAACTTGATTGAGATGAATTAATTAAATGTTCTATTTTTTTGTCATGTTTCCTTGAAATTGGAAAGCTTTCAATGTCTTTTCATCAAGGCCTACAGGGATCATGAATAAGAACAGGATCGTCTTTGGCTTCTTCTTTTCTAGAGTTATTTGCCATACTTTTAGAAATAAGGGGATTTTTCTTATCCACTGAAGAAGAGGCAAAATCCTCTTCACTAAAAACGTCTGGGATAAACGGATATATTCATCAAAGAAAATCTTGTCTAGAGGTGGTATTTTATAACTGGCATAATTTGGGAAAAGAACCGCTGTTGTCAAATTTTCTCTGCAATAGTTAACAGTCAAAAGATTTAAATGAGTATTGTGACTTATCTAGAAGTAGCAAAATGGGTCTGTCGCACTTGGCTTTGTATTATGGGCAAAATGCTTCAGCCAATCAACAAATATGTCGGTAGTCATTTAATCGCACTGTCAGAAATAAGGGGATATGTTCTAGCAGGTTCTTCAGCGTGTAAGTATCAAGGCTGATTGAGATATATTAAATATCAGCAGCATTAATAGCCAAAATACTAACATTTTAAAGACTTCTTTTTCATCTACTGAAGAAATTTTACTTTGGGTGTTTTGTTAGGTATCGGTTGATAGTCCAGATTCAATACAATTAAAGATCCTGTGAGGAGGAAGTTTTCTTGTTATTGTTATCTTACATAAAACATGGGGTGAAATGTTAAATGCACCAATTGAGAACAAAGTTCACCACATACAAGGCAAATCATCACAGAAGTGTTTTCTCCATGTTTTGCCGGATACATTTTATTTGCTTCTTCCTAATTAAAACTAGTTTGAGTTAAGGTTATTCATTCCTTTTCATGTATTTCTCTCTCTACCGTTTTATTTTTTTTTTGTTTCTTCCTTTATTCCTTCCAATTGAATACCTCGTTTTTGGGCTTCTTCTCTTACTTCTTCTTCCCATGTTTTCCTAGGTCTTCCTTTTGGCATTTTACCTGTGTTGTTTTTCAACACTGTCAATCCGATACGCATCATTAATTTCCGATTAACGAAAACAATGACGAATACGCGGTATAGGTCCATTGTCACAGTTCATTACACATGACTTATTTTTATATATTTCTAAACTTTCGAAAACATTTAGAAACTTACAATTGTTTATTTGTCTAATTAATTTAACATTCGTATGATCGATGTTGTGATCTGTTTCAAAAATGTGTTGGGCAACGCTCGATTTCTCAATTCTATTAAATCTAAGATGAGCCATATGCTCTTTGAATCTAGTTGAGACTGCTCTCCTGGTTTGCCCAATATATTTTTCATTACAATCTTTACAATTGATTTCGTAAATACCTGACTTTTCTAGAGGTTGTATTTTATGTTTAGGGTTACCGATGAGACTTCGTAAACTAGTCCCAGAACTGTGAACTATTCTGAGATCTAGCTCTTTGAAGATTTTACTCAAACCTTTAGTGATAAAGGGAGCGTAAGGGAGGGTCACAACGGGTGAAGCTTTAACATCCTCTCGAAAAGTCGTAGATTCTTTCACAGTTTTCTTATAATTAAACTTCCTAATTAACTTATAGATATGCTGAGGCTGGAAACCATTACAATTGGCCGCATCTTTTATAATTTTAAGCTCTTTCTCATACCTCGCCTTGTTCAAGGGAAAAGTGAGAAGTCTGTGGACCAACAAATTCAGGCTTGCCATTTTGTGTTGAACACAATGATGGGATTCTGAAGGAATGTAGCGAAGTGTACTGGTTTCCTTTCTATACACGTCAAACTCTAATCTATTGTTATTTCTAATTACTAAAGTATCTAGAAAGGGTAGCTGACCGTTTTCTTCTCTTTCACAAGTGAACTTTATGGTTTCGAACCGATTATTTAATCTATTGAGAAAATCGTCAATATTACATTTTTTAGTGTCAAATATAGCGAAAATATCATCCACATACCTCAACCAAACCCTAGGAAAGTATTCGCTCTCAGATTCTAAGTCCTTTTCAAAACGGCTCATGAAAAGGTTAGCCAAAAAGGGCGACCCATTGCCGTTCCTTCCAGCTGTTCATAAAAACCCCCGTTGAATTGAAAAATGTTCTGTTTCATACAGATGTCAGTTAAGCGAATATATTCCTGGACACATTGTTGACTCAAACTATTTTGAAGCAACAATAAGTCCTCGAGGTATGTCAAGGTGTCTGGAATCGGTACACTAGGAAAGAGAGAACTAACATCAAATGAAATCAATATTTCACCCTCCAGCAACTGAATATTTTGAATTTTTTAAATAAATTCTAACGAATTTTTTACTGCAAAACTAGGTTGCTGTATTGGCAAATTATTAAATTCATTGGTCAGCCATTTGGAAACCTTATAAGTCGGTGCGTCAATTGCCGAAACAATTGGCCTTACCGACTTGCCAGGTTGTGGATTTTAGGTAAACAATATAATTTAGGGACAACAGGATTGGAAACATGTAGCTTACGTCTAACATCGGCAGTAACAAGGTTGTTACAAGTTTTAAACACATTGTTGACGTCTCTAATCATTTTCGGTAAAGGATTTTTTTGAAATTGACTTATAAGGGCCACTACTCAACAGGTCATTAACCCGATCATAGTAGTCCTCTTTATCTAAAATAACAACCTTGTTCCCTTTGTCAGCTTTCAAATAAAAACAATCTTTTTCCCGTAAAGTTTTAATGATTTTAATGTTTTCGGATTTCTGATGTGATTTATAGGATTTCAAATTTTTTGAAATAGTATGTTTGCAGGCCTCCCTAACAAACTGCTTTGTGGGCTCAGGAAACCGCTGGATAGAGGATTCTATCCCGGCAATAACCCACTCAACATTCGATTCAGGAGTCTGCAAACCAAATTTCAATCCTTTATTCAAAAGATTAAGTTCCCGTTCACTAAAGGTTTGCGAAGAATGATTTTCGTTAATGGTATTCATCGGAACATGATGTTTATTTTTAAAAAACAACCTAACTTTCTTAATTTCCTATCGTGAGAGAATTTCTTATTCTGAACTTTCCTATCGATTGAAATAAACATGTTCCGTTGAAAATCACACCATAGTTGATATTCGACATCATTAAGATCTAATGTTAAAAATTTCCAAAGTTGGTAAGCTTGAATCTCAAGTTTACTGCGTTTGGCAAAAAGATATTCGATTTCTGAACGCAACCATTTTTCTTTCGCGTAACGAATGACTTTATCACTACTTTTGCAATTATTCGAGACAGTAACATTAATAAAGTTTGGAAAAACAGAAAAACGTTTACAAGTTTTCAGAAATCTAATATCTTCGCTAATAAACCTAATTTTAGCACTAACCTTATGGTATAAGTTCTGATCCTTGGACCTGGTAGCCATATTGCGAAGTTCTTTACTGGATCTCTTGGTGCAGAAATAGAACACTAAACACTTTAACCCACTGAACACCAAATAAGTTTTAACTAAAACACCGACGCGTTTCAACAGCAATGCTGTCATTATCAAGGCGATAATAAATCTAACTCAGTTTTGTTATCGCCTTGATAATGACAGCATTGCTGTTGAAACGCGTCGGTGTTTTAGTTAAAACTTGTTTGGTGTTCAGTGGGTTAAAGTGTTTAGTGTTCTACTTCTGCACCAAGAGATCCAGTGAAGAACTTCTTCTTGTTTTGTTTTTAATCTTCCTGAGGAATCTCATCTCCATTGCGTTTATTTTTGATTTCTGTTTTTCTGTCAACGTCCACGTTTCACTACTGTATGTTATTGTGGGTCTGACTATTTTTAGCGTTCCATAAAATAGTTTCTGAGTTTCCCTGAAGTTCTTGTTCATTTTTTTCTCCAATTTTTTTCCAGGATTCTTTTTTGCTTCTTTAATTGCTATTTTTGCTCTCTTTTATTTGTATTCTTCACATTCTTCTTGTCTCCTTGTATTTATATACTTTTTCCATGATTCTGTTTTCTTCTTTATAATCTTTTGCAGGTCTTGGCTCCATCAATCAGTCCTTTTCATATCTACGTTTGTTATTTTTGTAGTGCCGCAACTTTCTTTTGCTGCGTTCAATATTGTTTCCTTGAATCTTGTCCTTCCCTTTCCTTAGTTTCTTGGTTATTATTTCTTGATATTTCTTTCTTATATCATTTTCTTTTTGTGTTTAGCTTTTTATCTTCTCTTTAACTTGTTTCCTTCTTTTATCTAATTTGTTCTGTTTTGGCATTTTGAATTCCATTATTAGTACCTATTAGATAATGATCACTTTCGATTGCCGCTCCTCTGGTTACTTTGACATCTTTTACTTGTTTATTTTGTTCTTTACACATGAGAAAGTAGTCTGTGATTGATTTTTCTTTCCTGTTTTCCATCTCTCTCATGTATTTGTGTATATCTTTATGCTTAAATTTTATTTTTGTTATGACTAATTCGTTTTCTGCTGGTGCTACTATTAATCCCACTCCTGCTTTAGCCCACTCTTTTTCATCTACTCCTGACCATATCATCCAATATCCCTTGTGTAGTCTTATTGTGCCCTTACCTTTCTACTTTGTTTCTGTAATACCTAGGATTTCTACTTTATATTTTATCATTTCTTCTGTTCCATATTCATAATATTCTAGTTATTTTTCTCTTTCTTTGTGTTTTGTCTTTATGTCTGTTTTATTTTTCCTTTTATGTTGGTTCTCCCACTCTTCTATCTTTTCTTCCTCCTTTCCAGGTATATCTTTCCTATTCCCTGTTCTCATTCTTATTATGTTTTTCTTTTCGTCCAGGATTTCCTGCTCTTTTTTCTTTCTTCTTCTTTCTTCTGTGTACATTGTCCATTGTCGCTGTACCTTGGTCGTTCTCCCTGTACCATTATCGCCTGTCTTTATTAGTTTTTTTATCACGTCTGCGTCTCTTCCTCTGTTTTGACGCCTGCTACTTCTTTACTCTATCTGTATACTTCCTCACATAAAGTATTTTTGACCAGAAAACTTATGTTTATACAAAGAATTGTTTAGGTTGGAGAAAAATAATAATAATAATAATAAACACATTTATTGGCAATATACGTACATACATGTGTTTCGACACTACATACAACTACCACACATAAGATAACTAGAAGGAAATAGAGTGCAAACCCGATGAAATGCATGTGTGCCGGAAACTCAAAAATTAAAAGAAAAAGCTAAATAGTAATTTGTATTGCCAACAGGATCATCATCAGCTTATCCTAGAGGAATCGCTGCTCTTCCTGATGACCCAGCAAAAACATTATATAAACAATAATAGACAATAATAGCATGGCACCCCACTATAGTGACAAATGTTAATTCAATTATAACATCACTCCAAAATTTATTTGTTCTGCTCAACAAGAAGGAGTCCTGTAATAGTTTTCTTAAACTGCAGCAGCGAGAGCTCTTTTACGTGGCTTGGTAACCCGTTCATTTCCTGTGCACAATTATAACTGAAACTCCGTTTATAGTGCCGAGAACGATGTGCAGGAATATCTATAAGATCCTTTCTCCTGATATTAATGTGGTGCACATCAGTCCTAAACTTAATTTTTGCAACCAGATACGGTGGGTTATTCAATTTTAAAATTTTATGAATAAAGCATACAAAATGCAATCGTCTACGATTAGACATGTTTAACCACGACAAATCACCTAACTTATGACAAACATGCGCCCGTCTCCTAATACCGAAGATAAACCTAAGGCACGAATTCTGAACAACCTGTATCCTATATTTGTCAATAGAATCGAGACACGCTCCATATATGGAATCACAATAGTTGAAATGTGATAACACTAGAGCATTACATAACAGCGTTTTATTGAAAATGTTTAAAGTATGTCTGTGAGGATAAATTAGTTTCAAGTTGATATATGCCCGTTTAATATTTGCAGTAGTGTTATTCCTAAACCGCATCTCGCTATCAAAGATGAGGCCCAAATTTCTCGCAGAATCCTTACGAATTAGATCTGTACCATCCAATCGAAGCTTAACGAAATTATTACAACGTACTCTATTTACAGAATTACCGAATACCATAAAACAACACTTATCTTTATTAAGACTCAAACAATGACGTTGTGAAATTTTAGAAACCTGCCGTAAATCGTTATTAATGGCATCAATAGCTGCATCAATTTCAGAGAAAGAAAACGATGCATAGAGCTGAGTATCATCAGCATAGAAGTGATAGGAACAAAAGAATTTATGAAAGAAATGAAAATGAGAAGTATAAATTGCATACAATAAGGGACCCAAAACAGAACCCTGTGGAACACCTGATTTTAAGAATACGAGGTCTGAGGTACCTTTATCAATATAAACTTGCTGAGTTCGATGATCCAAATAACTTGAGATAAGTTGAACGGCACAGGCATCTAATCCGATGTAATGCAATATAGATAATAGTAAAGAATGATTGATTTTATCAAAAGCCTTAGAGAAGTCTAATAACACCAAAACCGTAATATTACCTAGATCAGTGGCTGAAATGATGTCATCTGTAATCTTGGATAAAGCTGTAGCACAACTGTATCCAGGTCTGAATCCTGACTGAGTAGTCGGTAGTATATTAAAATTATTAATGTGATTTCGTAACTGCTGTTCAATAAGCCTTTCCAAAATTTTTGAGAGAATAGGTAGTAAACTAATAGGTCTGAGATCAGAAAAAGTCGTGGGATTACTATTTTTTGGTACTGGTATCACACGTGCTTGCTTCCACATTGTAGGAAAAATAGAATGAAACAAACAAAAATTGAACACATGTGTAAGAATGGGAATTAAATGAGGACAGCAATATAAAAGCATTTTTAAATTTATTTCATCACAACCACAGGAATTGGACGACAACTTATTAATTGCAGCTTCAATCTGCAAATCCGTTACTTCAGCAAAAGAAAAAGAGCCAACTCCAGGCCTAACATTATTAGAATAAAACATGAGATACTCATCGTCCGCCACTGATTGCTCACAAGATGCTCTACCAAAATGTGCATTTAATGCGTTAGCATCAAGTAAACCTTCAGGTAGTGTCACAGTTTTCTTACGATAAATATTCAGATAGTGTAAATCTTTCCAAATAGATTTCTTATTAAAACGTTTCATTCTGGATTCAAGATAGCTTTTCTTTTCACGTTTAATTGTAGCTGTAGTATAGTTTCTTAAGGATTTATAATAGTTCCAATCGGCAAGTAAGTTAGAACGTCTAAATTTTTGAAGAGCTTTGTCTCTTAGAGATATTAATAATTTAACATTATCCGTAATCCAAGGCGAAAAAGGGTTTGAAAATTTACAAGTGACAAGAGGAGCATGAATATCAAAAATCATAGTAATATATTCATTGATAAACAAAATTTTATCATCAATGGTATCCAGCAAAAACACGTCATACCATGGAATTCCTCTTAAGTGATCGAGAAACAAATCATAATCAAAATTACTGAAATTACGAAATGTGCGTACGTGAGGAGTAGGCTTAATACTATCAAGTGCTAAAGTGCAACAAACCAAGGAATGATCGGAGAGATCATGAGTGTCAATTACATTACATAACGTATTATTTAATGAGGCAGAGATCACAGCAACATCCAACAAAGATGAGCCAGCTGCAGTAATACGTGTAGGTTCCTTGACCAATTGCACCAATTGAAAAGATTCTAAAGTAGAACTAAAATTAAGTGAATTATAATCTGTTAAAGCTAAGTTAATATTGCAATCACCTAGAAAAATTAGTTCATTAGACAAAAGATGAACATCAGCCAAGCTCTCATTCAAGCAAGTAAAGAAATCCGTGATACTAGTGTTAGGTGGTCGATATAAACCACCAACTGATAACGATATATTTTTAGAAGTAATACTTAGCCATAGTTGCTCAACAGCAGCAGTAGATTCAATAGGAATTCTTTGAAGTTTAAATTATTACGAATGAAGAAAGCAACGCCACCTCCGCGACTCTCCCTATCTTGCCGAACTAGCTTATAACCTTCCACTGCAAGAGCCTCACTGCAGATGCTAGAATGTAGCCATGTTTCAGTAATTGCAAAAATATCAATATTTAAGGAGTATAATAAATTTGAGATTTCATCAATTTTATTTAGGAGCGATCTAATATTCAAATGAGCTATTTTAAGCATCAATAGACAAAAAAAGTAAAGAATATATCAGTTAATAGAGGTTTTATAAGACAATAATAGCGGCTTCCACTACACAAAGCCAAACAAAACAAGGGTCTGCCACTCTATCTCCCCGCACGTTATAACGAAAAAAAAATGAAAAAGAGAAAACAGTGCTAAGTACTAATAGCAAATAACCTAATATGCATACATATATAACATTACATTCCAAATTGAAGAGACATTTTCACAATATACATATGTATATGTATGTATTCGATACATATCAAAAATAGAAAATGCCGTATTTACCTATTATACAGCAGTTCTTCAAAAAAAAGCAATAAATATAGGATGTTTACGCAATTAACTATTACAAGTAAATAAAAATCCGAAACAATTCAGAAGTAAGCTAATCGTATTAGCAAAAGCAACAGAAATCGCAAAAACCAAGATCTGTAATAAGTATTGCAAATAAATTATACATTAATTCTATTAATCATTATTATACGTGTACAAGCAGGAGTTGCATAAGTTTACAAAATAAATGAAGACTACTATTTAACCGTAGCCATTGAAAAAATAACCAATAATATATATACAGACATTATGGTTAATATTATAAATAAAATTAATTCTTATCTGAGTTACAAATAAGTCTATTTCTTAGGCTTCTTAGGTGTTAATCTTGGAATTGAAACATCTCACTTACAATTAGTTCTGCTAGTTCTTATTGCGTTTAAAGCAGTTATTATAAGCTGTTCATAAGTCAAACTCTCTTTTGCTGTTATGTTTCGTAAATGTGTGGTAGCTGGAATTAAAAAAAAAACATTCAAAAAAATTATTAGGAGTAATAGTGGCCTCTAATATACTACACGGCTATTTTCCAAAATTCACTTTTTCACTTAATTATGAAGAACACTTGAATGAAGTGTAATTAATCAGTAACACATTAGCCACATTATTTTTTAAGAATGTAGGTTCGCAATAAATTGTACAATTTGTAAAAAAGGGCACCAGTGAGAGAAAGAATTGATGAAATAAGCAAGTTCATTTCCTAAAGATTTTTTTTGACAAGTTTTTAAAGGCTAGAAAAACATATTTGTCATTGTAGTCAAAGTTACAAATTACGTGACTGACTTTATTCACCTTGACTTAAAAAAGTTAACATAACAGTGATAAAAAATAAGGGAAAGAGTGAAAGTGCCTTTCAATGTAATAGTTTAAAATTTTCATATCATATTCTGCCCAATTTAGAAATGTAATACTTTATTAAGAAGATGATGCAGAAGAAAGGATCTCCTATTGATCTTCAATACATTTCTATTATGTCGAAAATACAACAGTTGCGTTCGATGACAAATTAAAATAAAAGAAATTAATTAAGCCTTTTACGAACAAAAATATGTACAATAAAATACTTACCAATTTACAATTATTTTCTTTGTCCTTTTTTAAAATATAAACACTGCACGAATCACATGTAATAATCGCAGCCGACAACGTAATCACTCTTCTTGCAATTAATCGCATTTTTAAATCAGGAAAGCCAATGAACTCCGTTTAGAAACACGTAGCAATATACCAAAACATCAACATGATACTAAGGTAACCTTCTAACCGTTGCATATTTTCAAAATAACCAACTTTATAAACAAACTATGGAATCCCTTATAAATACGAAAGGCAAACGCCCCGAAAATAATACTCTTACAGATCGTGACCAGAAAATAATGATAGCCAGAATTATATTAGTGGTTGCACTTTCTTGTGCAATTGTAAAGGTAAGATTATTGCTTTTTATAATTTAATTTTATTTCTGAAATGACGACGATGAATATTTTAGGCACACGAATGTCATAACTGCGGTCTAGGTCACGGCAAAGATGTCTGTTGCCACGCTAATAGTCCAACATTGATTATAAGACCGCAGAAATTGCCAAAATTGGATTTGAGCGAGCTTTGCAAACCTAGAGTGGTATGTCATCAAGTCGGTGGTATCGCTCCTTTGAAACCGATTGGTGATTTATGCTGTTGTAATCGCGCTATTGTTACACCAGCGAAAGTACCTAAACCAAACTGCCCTATTTGCCCGGTAAGTCTATGAAAAATAAACAATAAAAAACATCGATTAATTTTTTATATAATAGGTTGGATGTGGTGCTTCTTCAACCAGTTCTACATCATCTTCATCTTCATCATCATCTTCAACATCATCTTCATCATCATCGACATCCTCTTCATCTGCAAGCACTGGTTATTACGATCCAGCTTACATGTTAACTGGAGGATCTTCAAGTTCTACATCCGGTACATCTTCAGTTGCTGGATATTCAGGAGGGACTATCCCAGCCGGATACATTCCAGCTGATCCGGTCTCTTTAGCGATAGCCTACAATTTACAAAATAACATTAATAGAATTTCCGAAGATAAACTCTCGTTTGGATTCCGCACATTACCGAAAGAAATCACCATCATTAAGGTATAATATCATTGAAGATTTAAATTTTTTTTTTGTACATATATGATTTAATTTTATTTTTGCAGACTGTCAAGAAAGTTTTCCCGGAAGAAACACTTTTTGGCATCAACGGGCAAATTGTTGAATTGAAACCTATTCAACCGCGCGAACAATCTAATATTGCGGAAGAGGCTGCTGAAGCACTAATGCAAGCTACTGAAGAAGAATTAGAGCGGGAACAGGAAGATGTTGCTCACGTAAAGAAATTGACTTATAACGAAATTGGATTTGGACCAGCTAAAGGTATTTTTAAACCGAATTTTAACCTAATTCTTAACGCTTTTAATAATTTAATTTATTAACAGTGAAACATGTCCCGTTCTATCAAGTCCAAGGACAGGTCAACACTGGCTCAATAGGTTCAAAAACAAGTTGTGCCGCCCCATGTTGTGACGGATACGTTCCGGGAACAGTAATCATCCAACCGATTAGAAAACATGAAGTTTGTTGCCAATACACTAGAGAAGACGGTTACGATAGGGATGATGATAATGAAGATGTCGATGAAGATGATGAAGATACAGATTTCGTCGGACCACATGCTGTACAATATCCGACTTTCAGAAGCTACCATCAAAGTTCTTCTTCTTCTTCTAGCTCGTGTAGCAGCAGCAGTGCTAGTCGAAGTAATGTAGTTGTACATAAATGTGGAGGTCCTTAAATTAGATCTTGATGATTTTGGTATTTTTCTAAGTGTTAGTGATTTGTTTTTGATTTGTGATATAATTTGTAATTTTTAATGAACAATTTTTTTTAATAATATTGTTGAAACGTTATTTATTTTTATTTCTTGTTTTAAAGCTTTAAATTGTTGGTTAATTTTTTTGTTATATATTCCTTTTTGAACTAAATTTTGATAGTAGCATTTAGGAAAGTACTAGATTTAGATATAATTTTGTCAGGTCCTGTTTAGATTTGATGTTGTTTAAATAAAATATTTTTGACGAAGCAAAGTGTTGTCTTCTTAAAACTGTATCTTGATGTCAACAATAGTCGTGGAAGATTCTAAACCAAAGTTCTGAAAAAAAATGGCCGCAATATTTGAGCTAGGCACAATAAATTTCAAAAATATTCAATTCAATATCCAAGCTGTACAATAGGTAGCTTCTTTGGATAAAATCAATAGCTTTTTAATTGGTTGATCGAAGTTTTATTAAACTTTTGGGCTTCTCGATCTGCAATTAGTTTTCTAAAAATTGTCTTGTAATTTAAAAATCATTTTTGCTTCCTCAATTCCCAATTTTTTCTACCAAAACGTAGCATCAAATAGCGTTTACGCAGCAAGGCTTCATCATCAACCATAACAAGTGAACAAAGAAGAACTGTGGGCGTTAGTGACCTGGTACTGATCTTTCCAAAATATCTTCAACCATTTTTACCACAATTACCAACATCTATTCCTGTAAATTTATCATTCGCATCGATTCAAGCAAGAAAACGCAATGAAATGAGTGGTTCTGTAACTGAAATAAACTATTCTGGCATTATTTAGACATATTTATTATATAAAGCTTCTATACAATGTGACAGGACAACCAGTGACCACAGTAAAGACCACAATTTTTGCAGTAGTGTCTCCAATATTTACAGATACAATTCTGCTTTCGAGCATTGCTCCAATCCATCTAACAATTTTTTTATGCACGAATGTCTTTTCAATCTTATTGACCAGGTTGTCTAAGGCAGATTGTGTGCATTTCCCGGCTTGGTAAGCAAACTTGGTTTGCAAGAAAGCAGTTTCTTTATGAGAGTTCTGCTTATTCTAATGTGCAGGACATTGGAAAATGTGCTCAATTGAATCTGGATAGGAATGCTTCTATTGAGAGCAAAGCATTGCAATTTTCTCCAATAGTCAAGCAGCCATAATGGTGCTGAGTTGTAATATTATCAGCTCGAAATTAGCTTGGGAGTGCCTTAACAGACTAAACAACCTTGGCAAAGAGAGAGCAAGGAAGGTCGCCAAGATATTCCTTGGAAACTACATAGAGCAAGTATAGAGCAGAAACCTTGCTAGAACTAAGTAAAAGCAGACTAGGCATCCTCACAGGCTTTCTTACAGGACATTGTCACCTTGAGGAACACATGACAACACCTGACATCTAACTCTCCACCGTTATTAGGGAAACCCGAGCCAATTATCTCGGCAAAGACGTCATAGCTGATACCTAGTGAATACCTTCTCTGAAACTGCCATAGTTATTGCAGTTTATTAAAGCTCTTAGACTGGATGGGAAGCACTGAGAGTGTACAAACCCTAACAGCTTACAGCTCATGCAAGAGGGTACAATAGATCACATGATAGGATAGGTCGTAACGCAATATCACCCACAAATAAATCTCAATCAAATATGCAGGTTGATTACTTTTTCTATTGATATGGGGAGAAAGGAGCTTAGACTTATGGGGAGGGGGAGGAGGGTAGGATTTAGGTTTATTTTGAATAGCAGTTTGGAAAATGAAGATTATAATAAAAAAAATTTCAGGACAAACGTGTCGATATGCTTGGAAAAAACTGAGATATTTCTAAAACTAAGGAAGAAAATTAGTGGGCAGGTAGTCAAAAAAAAATCTGAAATAGAAATGTGAATGACAAATATAAAAGATGGAAGAAATATTGGAAACTATAGCCACTATAGTAGCTTAGAAATAACCAAGACTTTCATGGTTGTTCTATCGAAGTATACAGCCATATACAGCTTCGAGTGTGAACATGAAAACAAGGTTGAAAATCAAAGAAAGGGAAACCAAAAAGAGAGACCAATATGACTGATGATGTTGAAACTCAAGATAATGAAGCAGATGGCTATTATGATTGGAGTGCCAACCGATCTTCATAGTCAGCTACTCGAATAATATCAGAATGTTCGAATAAATATAATCAGCTTAGATGGTGGTTCTTTTCGTAGTGCATCATCATGTCAAAAAAAAAACTTGAAAAACCAATGGCTGAATTGGTCGAGATAATTTGACCGAGTGTGTATTTTCTACTGATTGGAACCACGCTTTAGTTCTTGCTCTACCCAAATCTAATGAGCTTTCTGAGTATATAGATCTTAAGCCTACAAGCATTAGTCATAGACATATTTATTATATAAGGCTTCTATACAATGTGACAGGACAACCAGTGACCACAGTAAAGGCCACAATTTTTGCAGTAGTGTCTCCAATATTTACAGATACAATTCTTCTTTTGAGCATTGCTCCAATCTATCTAACGATGGCAGGTTCAGTACTCATGTTCTGTGCTGTGCTTTTTATTGAACCAAATGAAGCTTTATCACCTTACTATATGTAGTGCATTTTTTTTATGCACGAATGTCTTTTCAATCTTATTGACCAGGTTGTGTAAGGCAGATTGTGTGCATTTCCCGGCTTGGTAAGCAAACTTGGTTTGCAATAAAGCAGTTTCTTTATGAGAGTTCTGCTTCTAATATGCAGGTCATTGGAAAATGTGCTCAACTGAATCTGGATAGGAATGCTTCTATTGAGAGCAAAGCATTGCAATTTTCTCCAATAGTCAAGCAGCCATAATGGTGCTGAGTTGTAATATCATCAGCTCAAAATTAGCTTGGGAGTGCCTTAACAGAGTAAACAACCGTCATAGCTGATGCAGAAATACCTTCTCTGAAACTGGCATAGTTATTGCAGTTTATTAAAGCTCTTAGACTGGATGGGAAGCTCTGAGAGTGTACAAACCCTAACAGCTTACAGCTCATGCAAGAGGGTACAATAGATCACATGATAGGATAGGTCGTAACGCAATATCACCCTCAAATAAATCTAAATCCAATATGCAGGTTGATTACTTTTTCTATTGATATGGGGAGAAAGGAGCTTAGACTTATGGGGAGGGGGAGGAGGGTAGGATTTAGGTTTATTTTGAATAGCAGTTTGGAAAATGAAGATTATAATAAAAAAAATTTCAGGACAAAAGTGTCGATATGCTTGGAAAAAACTGAGAAATTTCTAAAACTAAG